>WNHD01005800.1:0-10716 GCA_011057455.1 Ganaspis sp. Gsp50 | reverse complement strand
GTTTGGCATAAATTATAAAGTCGGTTTTAGTTATTTTCCCATTTTCTAAAAATAAATAACTTGGCGTTCGATAATTAATGTTTAAATTTATAAAATGAGTTAAGTAACCAGTAATTAATTCAAAATAATAATAAAAGAATAAAAATAAGGTTACAGTACTTAATTCTAAAAAATAATTTTTCGAGCTGTTACAATTGTAACAATAAGTCGACCGTTCTCCTCCGTATTTAAAATTTGCCAGATATACTCGTCGGACCAGAGTTCGATTTTTAATTGAGAAAAGTCGCCACAGATTAACGTTGAAATAAAAGAGTTTATTTCACAAAATGATATTTATTTATAAACAGTTTATTACTTACAAAGATTACAAAATTAAGCGACAGGGGAATTGGAAGTGAGTGATGCATCTAAAGAGCACCGGACTGCAGCAAGGAATACAAGAATCCTTGAAAATGACGCCTATGAAGACCAGGAAGGAGTTGTGTACGCAGCCGGATTGGATATGTAAGTTAAATTCACTTTTTTAACGATTTTTCACGAACGAAAACTTCAATCGCTGTTTTCTCGAAACCACGTTTTTTCAACTGAGTGACCCTCTTATTTAATAACTATTGCACTTATCAACATGAACCAAACGGGATTTTTACTCTTCAAAGGTCTCTCTATGGTCTGAACTAGAACCAAAAAAATGTATTGTTATTTAAAAATGTTATAAACAATTGAAAGTGAAAAAAAGAGTGAAAAAATTTAAAAGTCCGCCATTTTGTTTTTTTTTGGTAAAAAATTTGATTCTAGTTCAGGCCATAGCCAATGTGATACAAAATAAGAAACCACTTTGGTTTTTGCTTTCAGATAATTTCTTTTTTAACTTCTCCATTGCATGTACTTTAAAATATAAAAAGTCCTGTTTTTAAATATTTTTTATATTGTGAGTAACATTTATTTTTAAAAACCTCGAAAACCATTGGAACCTGGCCTTAAAAAATATACAAGGCATGAAATAGTTTTACAAATCCACATAAAGAACAAATGAAACAATACATTTAGAATTATAGTCACTTTTGAAGCTTTCCTAATCCACTGGGTCCTTGAATTAATAATGATATTTAAAAGTTTTTTTACATATTCTGGAATTTATGGAAAACGTCATATTTTTATTTCAAAATTATTGCAATATTCGATTAAAGTAGTTGTTCTATTTCGTTACTAATAGTATTTTAAATAAAACATTTTTATTGAATGTTCTCATCGATCGTTTTTGCTAAACGTTCACAGGTGGAGAAATTGTTAGGAGGGATTTAAGTCTAACTAAAAGCCGGGATTTCTACTTGGATCGATCTGTTCCATAAGATTGCACGGAGAGTCATTATCGAAGAGGGAAGCGTTTGCGGCACCTGTTGCAAATAAATTAACTGAACATGACCTGCATTAGCGTACTATTAATTTTCCTCTGTTTTCTTTACCATCCGAACGCTTGGTCGACTCGTACTTCTCCAACAAATTTCCATGAACTTCATAGGAGTTTAGAGACGCTCGATTAATTCTGATAGAATCTACTTTATACTCCCAAAGAAAGTCGCAGTTAGTTTTATCTACTTGAATTTTGCGTACAGATCGACATTTAAGCTTTTCAGATAGAGTATTTTATCAACCTCAAACACTCGAATTGTAACTTTTATCCCTCTGGAATTGAAATTGAAACATTAACACAAGCAAACTGCTGGAATTTATTTTTCCAGAAGGGACTGATTAGAAAAATAATTTTGCAGAATACCGTGTAATCTTAATTCAAAATAGAGTTCTTATCTCTTGCTCAGCCTATTCGTTCTACAATTGATAAACCTTTCTTACTTTCTGGAAAATTACATGAGTATGGAACGTGTTATAAAAAATTGATCAAAAAAATAAGACAAAAATAATAATTTACAAAAGTAAATTATTATTTTTGTCTACAGTGTGGTCCAAATTTTCTTCTCTTGTGCAAATGATATTAAAAAAGCTTTCTTGAGAAATATAGGAAGTAATAGTGTTTATAATAGATCTTTAATTTACAATAGGAAGATCTATGTCACTTTCACGATGGAATTCGCCACAGATCCATTTGAAAGCCAATGTCGACGAACACTCAACCGTGTTTCATTAACAAAACGCGAGCCTTTAGTGACCCGGGAATCGGACTTTCCTGACGGTACAACGATCGACTCGTATCAGAGCACGTTCGAATTCGAGAGAACAAGGCATTTCGATTAGCGACCATTCTCTTCTCTATACAAATGTGTTTCCTGTCGCTAGCACAAGCCCTACAGAATTCCGTTATAATTCGACTGAATTTCCAAAATTTCCTCAAACCCATTAGTTCAAAATTTCAGTTTCATTCACATTTCTACAATATTAAATTCACTTAAATGTGTAATTAAATTAAATCTCGCGAAACCATTTTTCAAATACAATCACAAATGTAAAATACATGCATTGGAATATTCTATGCAACTTCAAATCAAATCATTTTTATTTTAATGTAAGAATTCTGTTTGATAAAAATAATTTACTGATCAAGAACTTTCTAATAATAATGATAATAAAATAATTCCCTTCATAAAGTCACCTTTTCCTGGTGATAAGGCTTACAGGATCAAGCAGGCGCTTGTTCCTGAGATGTCTTCTTTGAATTAAGCTATTTGTCTTAATCCTTGTCTCATTGAATCGATTTTGGTCAAGTTTGGGCTAAGGGGTTTGATCTAGGTCATGTTAATCCGGACTCTCCGGATTCCGCTTCTAGCGCCAGCTACCTGTGAAGAAGTCCGTTAATTCGGCTTCTAGAATCATCCTGGCAGAGAGAGAGAATCGAAATGAGATAAACATGCCTGCATGGGGCGCTCCCGAGAGATGTATCCCTTTTAGGACCATTCCATGTTAGTTCGACGTTGTCTCATACTCAAGCTGCCAGTCCTTCGACCAGTTGACCATATCCTGTGACTAATGACTCCAACAAGAAGAGTAGATTTCTACGGGAAATTGAATCTCTTTCCACTAGCCCCTTGGTTAATTTGGTTTAAGGAGGTTGCGAATTATTTGATTGATCTGAAGGTACAGGTCAAAAACTAAGTTTGAACTTCTAGGTAAAGTGCCCAGGGTGTATAAACTATCCATCGCCTGACTATAGAGTGAAGATGCCGATTATGTAATTAGTGACATGTTTCGGGAAATTCGCAAGTGCTTTTAGATATTTCGTTGAGATTCTAGAGTCGAATTTACATTCATACAGTTCACATTCTATTCTAATTTCTCATTGTCAGCTTATATTCAAGTTTACATACACAATTTCAGAGTTACATTCAAGATTAAAAAACCAGTGGTAAATTTGACCCTTCTGAGTTTACTTTCGTCAACTTCATCAGTACACAATTATCTCTGTAGTGAGTTGGTTGATTACACGTCATGTGTGTGTAAGAGAGATTAAGAGAGTCTTTGCGATTATAAGTATTCTGAGAAAGAGAACGAATGGGCGTTTATTAAGTGACGGAAAAGGTAGAAAGGGTCAGGAGAGGGGCAGTATTAGAAATTAGAGAATATTAGGCATTGTACCCTCAGATCTATACCTGTTAACACATTTTAAATTTACTAAAATATTCAAACAAATTAGAAAATAAGAAATGATAAGTAATAGTGAAACTAAAGCGTTGGTGATATAATATTAGTAAAACTCTATTCATTTATCGTAAAACGGAAAGCCACGTCATTCAAAGGTGAGCTAAACTTGTTACGAAATTCAATTCGAAATGGAAGAGTGTTGAGACACTTACTATTGTAATTATTGTTACAGCGTGGTTTTTTTAGTGGCACAGAAAATTCTTTGTAAATTAATAGAGGCATCGATTTGAATCCCCGAGATCGATACTCTGGTTTATTGAGAGGATTTAATATCGTAATTTTCCGAAGTATTGTCAAGATCTTCTTGAAATCATTTTATTAAATATTCTATCTGAAGAATATCGACTATCAAAGAAAAATTACAACAAAGTAGATGCTCATCAAAAAATTTGTAAGTTTACGATGATATCAATTACTTATTGTTTCAAAGCGAATTAGAATTGTATTAGTAGCTGAATAAAAAAAGAAATCAACGTTAATCTAGTCAAGCGAAATCTATTTTTAAATTGATAAAGATTGTTAGTTTTTGGTATGTTTTGGTGTGCGTGTATGAAAAAACATTTAGAAGAATATATTTTATTTTAATCTTTAATGGACGGCATAATTGTTTAAAAGACAAAAATATACGAGTACTCTTAAAATAAAGAAATTTCTAATTATTTATTTTAACATAATTACATTTATCATCAAATATTTAAAATTGTTCATTGAAATCTTTGGTATCTTGGTATCTCTTACGAACCAAGTTTAGCACTCATTCAATTTGAGATAAATACATTCAGCTTGAGATAAATACTTTCATTTTTGAGATAGTATCACCTTTCAACTTTGTTATTCAATTTCATTCATTTATACTACACTTGAATTGTCAACGAAGACCAGAGAACGTGTAAAAAATAACAAGTAACACTACCCAATTAAAACCTCCACGAAAAAATTTAAAAATACAAAAATACAAAAAAAAATAAAAAAGTAAAAAAAAGAAGGGAATAGATGCTCGCCACCTTCACGTTGGTTATTCTTGGGTTCGGCAAAGAGCGAGTAGTAAGGTTGTTTCTTTGAATTTCACAATCAGTGGCCTAATGGAATTTTCCCATCATATTTTTGTAATCATAATCACGTATTTAATCTTGTTACAAAAAACCGACTACTATATAATATTTGGAACTTTTCATTTGTCATAAGTCATTCAAGAATCGTAATCAGCGACTCAAAAAATCCCTGGATGGCAAGATTCAAAAATATTTCATTTTTGAAATTTTATATCCGCCATATTGCATCCACCAGTTTGTATTTTTGAAAACTAATGGAAAAATCGTAATCAGCGACCTAACAAACCCCTGGATACTAAGTTTCAAAAATATTTAATCAGTTTTTAAATTTCATGTCCGTCATATTGTATCGGACATCTGCGCTAAAAACCTTTTTACAGCAATTTTTATTATAATTGTTTTTGTTTTTTTGATAAGGGGTCGTCCATAAACTACGTAGCTCATCTGGGGGGAGGGGGTGTCAAGCCATTGGCTACGATAAGAGGAAAAAATGGCGCTAATGTATGGAACAGTGTGCTACGTGGGGGGAGGGGGGGTCTAAATTTCCAAAAAAATGCGCTACGTAGTTTATGGACGGCTCCTAAATAATTGCATTCACCTTTTGTCAGATGTAGATATTTGAAGGGGTTGTTTTTAGCCCAAAATATTGAATTGGGCCGATATAACAAAACACGTGTCAAATATTTTTCGACATAGTATATGTATACCAAGTTTCAAGAAAATCGGTGAGTTACACTTGGGTAGTGTTACTTGTAAGAAGAAAGAAAATAAACTTTTTTTAAATCTTAAACAGTGTATTTTACTCTTTAAAACATTCAAGTGTAAAAATTCTAATTAATGCTAAATTGTCGCATTATTATGTTGCTTTCAAAGCGAAGTGTAATTCTCTAAACATGGTGCATTAAGCATTTTTCCCACACCTCGAAAATTAATAATAGTTATGTAATTAATATAGTAAATAAAAGAATAATAAAAAATAATCATCATTTTAAACAATTAATCATGTATTCAGATAATGAAAATTTTTTTATGGTGAGATTCTTTTAAAAATTACTTATTTCTACCTTCAGTTACAATAAATTGCGATAGTATCCGTGCTTAGAAAACCGTGTACGTCGAGTTTATTAGAAACGTGACACAATTTTAGTATACATACAAAGAAAAAAGAGCTTTAAAAAATTTTTTATTAAAATCTGTGTGTACATAAAACTGGAAAAAATACAAAGAATCCCGAAGCAAATTGAAAAACCACGAAAGTATATTTCCGTAAAATGTGGAATACGTTTTTAATCTATATACGATCGTTTTAACTATTTTTTTCTAAACAATTCTTTCCAGTAGAATTCTTTATAAAAGATTTCATTTTTTATAGTTTTTGAAAAATATAAAATAATCGACCTTTTTTTATTAAGCATTAATATCATATATATCAATAAACATTTATTTCTAATAATATATATTATTAGAAATAAATGTTTATTTTTAAACGTTAATAGTTAAGATTTCAATAAAATTACAACTAAATGCAATTTCTCCCTCAATCAAAATATTGCGTCTGTTTAAAGTTTTCATTGATCATATAAGACTTGAAATAATTAATTTTAATACATTTTTACTGAATTTATGGACTGAAGTTACTATTTTGAACATATTTATAAAATTACTAATTTAATCATTATTTTAATTACATTTTTATTAGATTTCAATTTCTTAGTAAAGTTTCAGTTAATATTTTAAAAACCACCTATTAAATTAAAAAAAAAACTAATAATTATACTGCATTAAATAAAAAGTATTGAAGTTGCATGTTACTCGGTGATTATTAAATAATAAGATAAAAATATTTTCATTTTATTATGGACAGAATAAACATTTAAATTCAATTCAATTATTAAACAATTAAAGACTTTTAATTACGAATAAATATTAAATTTCCTTACTCAATTATAAATTTATTACTTTAACTAGTATTTAGTTCGAACTTAACTAATTTCGAAAAATTTATATTCAAATGCAAATTTTCATTTATCTATAATAAAAGGTAAATCAAAATATTTCTTTTATTATAAAAATTTACCTTTCTGTTGCAATAAATACAACAGAGAATCGTACATTCTTTATTATTCTATAGTTTTTTATAAGAAGTTTTATTACATATAATAAGATAGTTTATTAAAACATATTAGTAGATATTTCACGCAGAAAAAAAATTCATTGTAACTATCTGATACATCAATGTTAAAAAACATCTGTTCTATCATTTATTCATGGAACCTATGAAACTAATATCGTTCAATATTATCCTGTCGACATATATTAACAATTTGTTCATGTTTATAAATTCACCATAATGATTACTGTTTAATTATTTTGTGGGAAGGTATTGATTTCTGTTTAATAAGCTTAAAGTTATTAATAAATGTATCATATTACTTTAACGGAAATAATTTAACTTGATATTGATTCATATTAATCCATAAAATGTTCTCCCCTTTTAATATATTAGAGTATCAAAGCCACCAAATTAACAATAATTATATTCACTCGATACAATTGCATAATTTACAAGGTTATTAAAGACAATAAAGTTCTACTATTATCTTTTCACAATTCACAACTAAAAATCATAAAAGAAACAAATTTTTAATAAACCTGTTTTTAATTAAAATCGACAAGGTACACAAATTTTCTGGCAAAAAGTAACACTTGCATAGATTTATATTCTGTAAAACTGGTTTTTGAAAGGAAACCTTTCATTGTATCCTTTTGGATTGAACGGAATGAAGAAAAATTTAGTAAAACATGAAAAAATGAATAACGCAACGTGGACAATGAAGAGCAACAATTGAAAATTGAAACGTTAGGTATGGTTATTGAAGGGTAAAACGCCTGAAATGCAAATAAAAAGGTGCAAAAAGGGAATAGGGAAAAGCAAAAGGTGAAAATACAAAACAATCAACTGCAAAAAAATAAGAAGAAAAAGAAATGATACTTCAGACTTGATCATATTTATGGAAACAAAAGGTGAAATTGTGATTTCATGTGTGAGCAAGGAGTAGGAACTTTTGTTAAGTTCTGTTGCTTTCACAGCTTAACAGTCAATTATCTTGTACACAAAGGCGTCACACAAGAGAAGACTAGACGAAAGCAGAGACGAGAGGATTATACAAAGCTTGCACTTCTACAAAAAGGTTTGGGTATCAGTAACAAGCTAAAGTCCACTAACCTACTTCTTTTTCTAAAAAATTCTTTATAAAGTCATGTCGAAGAATGTCAATAGTAGGTGTTTAAATTACTTATAATTAACATTGACTTGCAATTAAAAACTCTCCATTTCGTTTTTCAATAGTGTACAATCGAATTAAAAAACATGCAATTTTTTCAATATGTAACCTAAAACACTAATTTTTCCAAACGACTTCGTGCGATCTTCAAACGATCTTCAAACTATCTTCAACGTATTTAAAGAAAAATTTGAAACGATGAGTAACAGGTAAATTCCTGCTTGAGTATTTTATTGAAAATGCAAAAATTGCTCTTCCAGAATCACTTCCCAATAAATCGAAAGGCACATTTTTTGCTTGGCAGAGGAAACAAGGAACAAAATCTTTTGTAGAGGCTGTATTAATATTATTTTTTTACCATTTGGCAGTGTTATTTTTCATACTCTGAAACATTGTATTAAAAATACAATAAATGAATTACTAATATTTATATAAAATGAATTACTAATATTAACATTGAAATTCGTAAAAGTTACGTAAAGCTCTTTTTTAGAAAAGCCAAAAAAAGAATATTTGCTTTTGAGATAAAGAACATTATAATTTAACCGCATGAATAAATATGAAATGCTTTAAGAGAATCCAACTCCATATTCGAACAGAAAGGATTCTCTTGAAGCATTTCAAGATCTGTCATTTCCATTGTGAAAGCATTATAAAAGAACCTCAATTTGTATAGGTTTGATTGGATATATTATTCGAACAATGTTTCATTAGCTTTTCTTCTTTTTTTTAATGAAATATATTATGCTATTATGTCTGTATAGGAGGAAAGTAGAAAACTATTAGACTTCAATTTTTCGTAGCTGAAAAGACAGTTTTACGTATCGGAAAAAGAAAAAAACTATTGTAATCACCGAGAAATCCCTCTGGAATCGAATAAAACGTACTACGGGACTTCCCTTACTCAGAGAAGAAAAAAGAGTTTAAATTCCCACAAAGATTCTTGAGACAAAAAAGTGTGATTTCCAAGAATACTTCAAGCTTCATGTTTTATCCAACTCATTTGTAAATCTCTTCTATTAAAAGAACAATTTAGCTTGCACCCTTTCTTGTGCACTAAATTTTCTATATTTATATTTTATGCAGTATAATTTAATTAAAAAAGGCTCATTTTAATTTCCCATACTATTCCATTATTTTGTATAAATACTTCTAAAGATTATCTATTAATATTTTTTCTAAACAATTTTTAATAAGATTATTCTCATCGACTTGCCCTACTAAATTATTTTCACAGTTTTCAAAATTAATAATAATCTAAAAAATAAAAAAAAACTTTTAATATTGTTTATGTCTGCTTTACGTTGTTTTTGATATTTTCCATTTTCTTGCTCTATTTATAATTTTCCTACAATAAACATTTTAGTACTTATTTCAAAATAGTATTGAAGAGAAATCACTTTATCTTGAGAAAAAAGCAGAAATCAAATATTTGCTAACCTCTTGTTCGGAAGATATTTCTCCAAGAGAAAAAAACATTTTGCTGTTATCTGAAAACTTCAATTGCCACTTCGACAGCGAAAACTAATTTTCATAAATGAGTAATTTAACATTTAGTCACATCTTTATAATTTATCATTATCAGTTGAAATATAATTGAAACAATAGAGTGAAAATATTAATAATGAAAATAAATGACCGCGTGCAAAAACTCACTCTACAATTTAATTCCCCCCTTGAACCAGACTCTGTCAGTGAAAGAAAGTTGCGTGTGAGTTTAGAGGCAGTTATTGCACGTGGTTTTTTAATTGTCTAACCACAATGATAAGAACTCACAAATTAATTAAAGTAACTTTCATAATTGATCAATTACTCACATAGGATGACTACAGACATTGCATCTTGTAACGAGAATCGTGACAAATGTAACTCAGTACAGGAAAAGTATATTATGAGAAAATGCTACAAGAAGTAAAGGAAATAGAAAAGACATACAACAAATGTAAATAAAACGGTCAAAACGAGTTTGTAAAATTCCTGGGATTCTGAAATGCAAAGCATGAAATGATCGACGATGTAGACAAAAGGTACTTTAAGGGTCTCGAATTAATCAAAGAGACCTACAAGGACGAAGGAGAGAAAAGAATACTCTGCTGACACCATCTGTAGTGTTGAATGTCAGACAATCAGAAAAGAAATTTGTAACGAATATCGCCTTAGAAGAAAATTGCGAACTCGTGCGCAAAGACGGTCGGGCAGAAAATAAGTCCTAAAATGGAAATAGTTTTAATAAAACTATCGTTTCCGACAGCCCCCACGACAAGGTACAAGCCAATCGACGCATTACCCCGGCACTTTGATATTAACGAATCAGAACGCGCTACGATCCGCGCACGCGTCGCGCAGAGCATAAATATCGGTGCAACCGTGGGATCGGGGCATTTGACGTCGAGCAGTGTAACTGCTCAGATCTTCTCCCAGAGTGGTGTAACCATTATGAGAGGACCAAGACGGAGAATCGCAGCCCAGCATAGGTTTTTTCTAGCCTTATTTTCTCCTAAATAACTGACATCGTTTTACTACAATTTAAAGACAAACACATCATAGCACTTCAGGCTTCGAGTAGAGTGGGTCGAAACCACCAATTCGCTTTTATTTTCGTGTTTTAAGTGTTACCGACCAAACGTTTCACGTGAATAATAGTTCTGACATTCTCCGCCTATGTCTGACATTTCAAGCCGTTCATCAAAATGGCTGCCGCATAAAAGTGTCATTAGTAAATAAGAAAG
>WNHD01005794.1:0-14868 GCA_011057455.1 Ganaspis sp. Gsp50 | reverse complement strand
TATAATATACTTTTTAGATGAAAATATGTTGATATAGACTATTTTTGGAAAATCGAAATTCGTCACAATGACAATGCTTCCCTATGAGGAAGCAAAAAGAATAGAAAATGATAGAAAATGATAGCAAATGATAGAAAAGAATAGAAAAGAATAGAAAAGAATGTGAAAAAATATAAAATGATAGCGAATGACAGAAAATAATAGAAAATGATAGCAAATGATAGAAAATTACAGAAAGTGATATAGAAAATGACAGAAAATGATATAAAATAGAAAAGATTTGAAAGGGGCAGAAAAAAGATTGTAAAATACATAAATGATTGAAAGACGCAGAAATGATTGAAAAGCATAAAAAAAGAATAAAATTAAATTGAAACGGATAAATCGAGAATATAAAAAAACTAACATGAATAAAAAAAGTAACAAAAGTCGCATTCTTTGTTATCGCTCGAATTAAGAAAGATCCAATTGAATAAAATTTCCTTCTATTGTCCAAAGCAAGCTACCTAAAACGAAATTAAAGACGATTGAAGTTCATAAATTGAACTTGAAAAATGAATCATAACCGATTTTCGTTTTATTTCTGTGCTTTTAGTGACTTAAGTGGTATATAATATTAACAAGGAAAATGCATTTTATTTTTCAGGGAGGGCGAGGGAGGAGGCGGAGGAGGCCGGGGTGCTTCTGGGGGTGGTGGGGGCGGGGGTGGGAGGCGGGCACCCAGCCTTCGTCTCGTGAACGGAAGAGCAACAACGGGAGTAGGTTTACACACGAGCAGTACAGAGTCTGTTCGTTCACCCCATCACCATCTTGGTCATCTTAATAACAATAATAATAACAACTTTCATAATTCCACCAATAATCATCCGCGACTGAATAAGGATGACAGCATCAAAATCAGCATCGAAAACACCAATACCTGCACCGATAGTCTCGTCACTGCTTTAGACGACGAGACTCTTCTTATTACCGATTTCCTTGGCGATACAAGTGAGTATTTATTATTTTTTTTCATTTCTAGAAATATTGTTTATATTGTCATTTATATTATAAATTATTATTATGTTATTCATGTAGTTGTAGTATGGTATGAATAATATATTTATTCGGTCAAAAATTCCGAAGAATTTTGAATTTAAGACACAAGTAATTTAGATTTAAGCGCTGATTCAAGGTATTTGAGCACGGACCTAGAGATCTGCTTTATCGACTTTTCAGATGGCGTTGTAAGCGTTTTCGCGTCAGACGTAGATAAAAATTGTTTCTGTAAAATATATTTTTTTCTTTCATCAATGATTTATCGTAGATCTGAATAAATTTTAGTACTATCTTGACAACTTGATACTCCTTTTTGTTTACATAAAACAAAATGTTGAATTGCAAAAATAAAATATGTTAATTTTAAATCAAAATAGATTTTTATAAATTAATATACAAAATTTGTTAAGTAAATATGTTAGCAGTAATAATTTGAAATATATTCATTTCAAACATAAAATTATATTCATTTCAAACATAAAATTAAATTCATTTCAAACATAAAATTAAATTCATTTTAAACATCAAATTAAGGTCATGTTCAAAAACTCTGATGATAATTCAGAAATCTATCTTCATTTTTTCCTGAAGTTTCTTTTTTATTAATAATCGGTCACATATTCATGATACACTTGAAGGTTACCTAAGATGATTCCCAAATTTTCGAAGCTATATCCTTTTTATTTTAGAACTTAGAAGAGTTTAAATAAAAATCTTCAAATTCTTAGGCCTTAATGACACTATTTTGCTTCCTCATAGGGAAGCCTTGTTTTATTTACAATATTGAGATGTTTGATGTTTCGACGTTAATATCTTTTTTAGTTTAACTTTAAGTAGTGGGAAACCGATAACTTACCGACACATTAGTTTTTCACAATTTGCAGTTAGGCTATAAAAGATATTGCTTTCAAACTTTGGGAATCATCTTAGAAAACCTTCAAGTATGCCATGAATGTCGGACTTACTATATTTAAAAAGAAACTTCAGGAATAAATAAATACGAAGGTAGATTCCTAATTTATCATCCGAGTTCTTTTACACGACCTTAAATTATTATAATTCATTTATTACTTTCTTTTAAAAGAAATACATCAAGTTGACGAAATTAATGAGAGTCGATTGTAAATTCAGAGTTTTAAGGAAAAACAATCGTTCAAAATCAGAGATAAAAATATTTTGCTTTTAATCGTTTATTGGAATATAAAAATGTTTTCCAAAAAATAAAAGCGGAACGTGTTAGTGAAAAATTCTACTAGGAAATAAATTCGTACAGAAAGTGTGTCAACTCGGGAAGTTAAGGGTCCATAAAAATTTACGTCTGATAAGATTACAATTTTAGAGCATGAAAATTTTTACAGATTCTTAACCAGCGCCTTTTGAAAAATAGTTACCATGAGAATTTTTCGCCTCGGTAATTTTAATCGATTTGTCTTACAAATTCTAAATTTACTTCAAGAAGTTTAAGAAAAGCGATACGAAATGAACATTTTCGTGACAAATGTAACTTATCGGAAACTTTTGTTTCTTAAAACAGAAATTTTTGTTTTTCATAGTAGAAATTTTTGTATTTTAGAAGCGAAATTTGTGTTTCTTCTAATTTGAAAGAAAATCAGTCACTAGTATTTTTAATAAAAAATAAAGTATTTTTAACAAAAAATAAAGTATTTTTAACAAAAAATAAAAATAAAAACGCTGCGAAATACATGGAACAAAATCCCAGTTTGGAATGGAATTATGCAATATTTAAAAATGATGATTATGTCTCGCAAATGGATAAAGTTTATTGTGTTGAAATGATATGCGAAAATTGTTGTTTTAATAGTCTGAATATTTTATTTAGTCGGTTCGTGTCTTCCGCTGGTAAAGCTTATAAAATCGACCCTGCTAAAATTGCACCAATCCACGGCAATAATTGAGAAAATGTGAAGCTAACAACAATGATACTGGATGTAACCTTATTATTGTTGCGTTTGTATCGATTATGTTAACGATACTTACTTCCACGAAACACCCGCATTGTTGTTAACATTATTTCCAATGCACAAACGAATTGATTTTTTTGCCAAGAATTTTAATTTATTATTCAATTCAATTAAATATTCAAAATTTAAACATTTTAATTGAAAACGTCTTTTCAAGTTAAGGATCTCTATATTATCTGACGTCAAGTTTTATTTGAGCATCATAAAATCTTTATTAAATTTCTTAGAACACTTTTAGCATTTATACGACCAGATACGATTAATTTATGTGCACACTTTTATTTTAATAACGCCAATATTTCCATTAGCCAAATAGTATTTCAAGATCTGTTCTACACTCGAAAACGCCATTAGTTATTATATTTAAAAATTCGACCTCTTCAGTCTGTTAAACATCTCGAAAAAACTATTTTTTCTTTTAAAAATATGGCTAATTGAACATTTTCGATATTTTTATTTAATAATTATTTATAATAATAATAATAATAATAATAATAATAATAATAATAATTCGAAGCATGATTGTATTTGTTTGACCCTTTGTAAATAATAATAATATTAATAACAATAGTAAAAACAATTTTCGGAAAATTGGAAATTTGATGTAAAAAATTCTGGAAAAATTTGAATAGTTAAAAATAATAACAATAATAATAACAATAATAGTAATAACAATAGTAATAGCAATAATAGTAATAATAATAATAATAATTTCATGTGATAATTTAATTTAAGAAATCACTGCAAACTAATATTTATATAAATAAATATTAGAGGTAATCTCTAATGCTGACAATAAACAGATGATTAATTGATCATATGTCAAGGATAAATTTTGATCTCGTATGAGTGATAAATTTACTGAGTCAGTTAATGGATTTGGCTTAGATTTCTCCAAGCTTGATTAACACTTTTCCAAAATATCCATCAATTTATAATTAACAATTTAGTATTGAACGAGATTAATGAATTTTATAAACTTGAAATAAATTAACTGATTTATTGTTAAACTCATTAGGTTCGCAAAATTTAATTGTCAATTAAGACATTATAATGGGACATTTCAGTAAGTTGAATAATGACAATATTTCATCGATCGTTTCTTAATTACTCAGAACAATCGATTTCCCTTTAATTGTACAAATGATATATAAATCACTGGTCATTATTTCAAAATCCGGAAAATCCACTTACAAATTATTTTTCATTAATTAGTAATTGTTCTTATTTTAATTATGATTATTTTTCATTACATTTTTATCTAATTCATTACATCTTTCATTAATTCCTTAGATTTAATGAAATCTAAATTCTAAATTTCCCTAAATTTTTATATATTATTCATTACATATTTCATCTGGAAATGAAAATATTTTTGCTTACGTTGAATCTAATTTTAGTTGTAAATTAAAAATTAATTAAACTAAAGCGAACTAATGAAGACCTAATTAGACTAATTTTATTTCGGTAATTAATTATTGAGTTTTTTATAATTCAAAACGTGATATCTGAATCTCTTTGTTTCACTATCTAAATTGTTAATTTGCCTTTAATATTTTTCTGGAAACGTATTTTTTAAAATATGTACAAAGTTATTTATAAATAAAAAAATAATTAAAAATTAAAAACTAAATCAATAAAATGAGATTTAAAACATTGAAGCTTCAAAAAAGTTGAAAAATATTTACTTCAGAATTAAAAAAAAGTCTTAGCAAAAAATATTGTTATGGAAAAGTCTAATTTTTATTTTAATAAACGAAAAAATGTCAGAATCTTTGTATATTAGAGAGAATTTTTAAAGGCAGATTCGAACTTTTCGGACTGTTTTACAGATTCGCAATAAAGCTTTGTACCATTTCTGCTGAAACATGAAATACAAGTTTTTTACTTTGTAGACTGAAATGCTCGACAAAAGGCTATATTCTTTAATCCTAGAGAGTTGGAAAAGTAATACCCTAACACAGATTCGTTCAGTAATTTACGACTCCTATGATTGCAGTTTCAAACTCAGAATGAGTGGACTAAATGATTTCTAAAATTCTCTTAAATCTGACAAAGACGCTTCAGCGATTAGTCTTCAAATTATTATCTAACTCCAATACCGAATGATAATAATTGATGCGATAAATTCAATAATTTAACAAATCATAAGAAGTGCAAAAAGAAAATTAATTCAAAAACAATAAAATTCAAATTTATCAATTATTTTCATATTATTTTTATATACATAATTATTTTTAAAAGTATTTTATGAACTTACGACTCGGGATTTATTGCATACTTTTAAATAGTTAATTTAGTTTAATTAATTAGTTTAATTATTGCATACTTTTAATTCTTAGTTCAAAAATAAAAATATTATTTCTACCATTGAAGTTGTCATGCTAGAAAACAAAAGTTTTCCGATTTTAATTACCTTCAGTTTTTAATTATTCGCTGCCAAAGTTGACCAATCAGGCGCTACTTATATTAGAAAGTCTCAAGCGAAGCCTTAGTCCTAACTTGAGACATTACTCCCACTCTGCGTTCTTCGATTAAGATTTTCTACGCAGAGAATTTCTACGCAGAAACGCAGAGATGGGCGGGGCTTAAGTCCCCACTTGAGGCCTTATTCCCACTCAGCGTTCTTCGTTTGAGACTTTCTATTGTAAGCGCAGAGTGGGAGTAAAGCCACAAGTGGGAACTGAGGCTCCGCCCCTCGCTTGAGACTTTCTACTATAAGCGCAAAGTGGGAGTAAAGTTTCAAGTGGGGACTGAAGCCCCATTTGTCGCTTGAGACTTTCTATTATAAGTGGCGTCCAATAGGTAAACTTTGAAGCCAAATAACTCTAAAACTACTGAAAGTAATCAAAAACGGAAAAGGACTTTTCATTCCGTTTTCACATTCTCATCAATCATGAAAAAGTATATTTATTTTCTAATAATAAAAGCCAAGTATTTCTCTTAAAGATGTAGCAGAATTTTTTGGTATATTCTAGTGAGTGTAAAAGTATTTTTGTGAATAAAAGAAATTCTTGCGATTTTTGCAGGCAACGACATGAATTACAAGGGAAGTGGTAAAGTCCATTTCGGGGTGGACGATGTCTCCCTTTATGGGACCCCGAAGGAGGAGTTGGGCCCAGGACTTCCGGGCCAGGAAGTTAAACAGAGCTTCCTTAAGAATCAGCTACAAGCCCTTTTCCAGCCGACGGACAACAAACTTGCCATGAAACTTTTCGGCAGTAAGAAAGCTCTTATGAAAGAAAGGATCAGGCAAAAGGCTGCAGGTCACTGGGTTATACATCCTTGCTCCAGTTTTCGGTGAGTCTGCATACTTTTGTTTTTCAGCAACACTTTGATATTGCTTCATGTTGTTTGTTTACCCACTATTGCTCATCTTCGAAAAATTCAATATTGAAATTTTCCAGATGCACAAATTCATCCATTTATTTCGGTAATTTTTTTCTGTTTTTTACGGTTTGGAATTAATCACGAAAATGGACTAATTTTGTTTAGAGGTTTATTGTTTAAATTTGTTTTTTTGAATTATTAAATGAATTTAATACTTTGAATTATTAAATGAATTTAACTCTTTGAATTATTAAATGAATTTAATACTTTGAATTATTAAATGAATTTAATTCTTTGAGTTATTAAGTGAATTTAATTCTTTGAATTATTAAATGAATTTAATTCTATGAATTATTTTATGATTATGAATAATTTATTATCTTCAATAAATATTGAATCCGGGCTTTTAAAAATAAATGTTTACGTTTCTATACAGGCAACACAAAAAAGATAAAAAGATAGAAATAAAAAAAAATTCGGGCGTTAAATATGAATTTAATAACAATGGAAATTAAAAATAGAATTTTAATGTAAATCACAGATAATAATTGAAAATATAAGTGTTTAGAAATATAAACAAGTGCGGTTAAAAATAGAAATATTTACTAAAAGTAATATGCACGATAAATAAAAATATATATCATGTTTAAAAGCGTCAACAGATAAAGTTAAGAAAAGATAAATATTTTCCGAGAGCAATTCAAACAATACATAAAGTAATTTGTAAATGTTGACACTAAATGATTTCCAGTTTATTTTCAAGATTAAAGAATTGTGTTCTTAAGTGACAAAAATATTATTTAAGATCTTAAAAAAAGCTAATTAAATCTTAATTACAAATCGAGTCTACTCTCTTATTTACAAATCAAGTCTACTCTCTTAATTACAAATAAAATCTACTCACTTAATTACAAATCAAGTCTACTCTCTTAATTACAAATCAAGTCTACTCTCTTAATTATAAATAATTTTTACAAACATACTCTTAGAATTTCAACTTTTAACAAGACTTTTAAGTTTCTTAACAAGTTCCAAAGATAAATTTAAGAAAATAAAATCGTAGATTGTCATTCAATGTAGTTCATAATTAATGAAAAAGTATTAAAATATGTAATGTTTTGAAGCAGAACATAAACAATAAGAAGTTACTGATAAAATTTATATTTCAATATAATTATTTTTTTTTTTTTCTTAAATAACTATATTTAACTAAATTGAAATTGCAGTTGTTGTCTAAAGTTAAAAAAATGGCTCAACTTTCTTAATTAAATTCAAATACAAGAAACGAATAAATGAATGACAGTTTTTGTCTCTTGGGAATTTATAACTCAGCTCGGCAACAAATTTCTTTATGTTTCTTGCTAGAAGTTGAGAATATAATAAAGAACATTCTTTTATAAGTTTTCTGTCAGAAACTAATAATTGGATCTCGTAGAATTTAAATGAGAGCGTAGTATTGGATAAAATTGAGATGGAGTTTTTTTCCAATTTGTTTTGTTACGTCCAGGGTTGTTTCTTTAATTAAAAATTGACATTGTTATTGCAACAAGTTGATAATATTGGCGAAACTTTTTGTGTGGAAGAGAAAGGGAAGACGCGTTAAAAAGAGGATAAAGTGTATGGTTGAGAGGCTGAATCAGACTAACCGGTCGATTCTATCAAATGACCGGAATTGCCTCGTAGCGCACGCCGCTCCATAACGCGCAAAGCACTCGCTCTTTGACGTTACAATTGGCTGAAATTGCCAGCTACTTTCTGCCAGAATCTTTGCTAATTAGCAACAACTCGAGAAATAAACGGAAACTCGACCATTTTCCTTCAGTTTAGGTTTTAAGATTCTTCTTTTTATTAATAATAGTCATTGTAGTTTCTGTTCTTAATTATAATTTGTTTAAAAAATTGTTTTGATACTATTGCATTAAAAAAGCTGCTTCAGAGCTTTTTTCAAAAGCGCAAAAGCGTTTTTTGAAAAAAAACAAACATTTACAATACTGTTTGGTTAAAAAATTATTGCGAAAATATTTTTTTACAACGCTCTGCAAAAGTTTTCTTTAAAAAGCTGTGCGAAGACATTTTGGTTAACGCTCCAGCCTATTTTGTTGAAAAATAATGTGAAGCTGTTTTATTGAAAAATAATGTGAAGCTATATTTTATTGGAAAATAACATGAAGCTATATTTTATTCAACAAATTTTCTGGGAAAATATTTTTTTAAAAATTTCTTACAAATTTCATGAGAAGATATTTTCTTAAAAAACCTTTTGCGAACTATTTTGTTAAAAACTGTTTTTTAAAAGAACTGTGCAAAGCTATTTTTTTAAAGAAAATTTATGCGAAAAGTTATAATTTACAAAAAAAACTAAGCAATAGTTTTTTTTAAAAAAATCTCGTAGTTCCGATTAATTAAAATATATTTGCGTGATTTTCAATTGTCTTGTCTTGTTTAAAATGATAGTGTTCCGAAATATATTTATTAGAAGGGATAAGTTAAAAAAATAAGTTGAAGTAAAAGTAAAAGATAAGTTAAAAACGTATCTTTATAAAAAAATGTATCTTTATAAAAAGTATCTTTATAAAAGAAAGTATCTTTATAAAAAAAGTATCTTTATAAAAAAAGTATCTTTATAAAAAAAGTATCTTTATAAAAAAAGTATTTTTATAAAAAACTTATCTTTATAAAAATTTATCTTTATTAAAAAACTTATATCTTTATAAAAAAATTATCTTTATACAAAACTGCTTATCTTTATAAAAGAAAATTGTCAACATTAAGAAAAATGTGAGTCGGTCTGAATCTAAATTTAAAAAATTGTCGGTTTTTTAAGAATATCTCTTCCTCTGAAATTATAGCAGTGCTATGAAAAAATGGTTAATAACTCAATATAATATTTCACTTCTTTGGAAAATGTGTTAAATTTTACGAGAAGGCTATCCTTAAAATGGACCATAATGTACCTCAAAATTGCGAAAAAAACGTCTTTATTAGTATGATCCTTCCTACTTTAGCTCATATTGGAAAATGCATAAAGCTATAAAATTCACAGAAAGGTCCTTTTGATGTAAAGTGCTATATTCCTACAATATAAATGAGTACCAACACAGTAAAATAAATTTATGATTTACAAATTATTTTAAATTTTCTATTCACGAAAATGTTTCTTCGAACGCAACTTAATGAATGAAGCAATTAAATTCTTCACATATCGAGACTTTTATTTTTCATCTCATTTTATAAACGGTTATTCACCCAAATTCAGATACCAAATATTTTTCCAAATATTTTTCTAGATATTTTTCCAAATACTTTTCCAGATATTTTTCCAAATATTTTTCCAAATATTTTACCAAATCATATATTCATCATGATTATATTTGTTTTATACTATCTTTATTTTACTGTCCTAATTAGTACTACACTGAAAAAAATAAATGGTACTATTCACCATGTAAATGGTTGGCAGGAAGGATCAGGTTAAATTAACTAACCAAATGGTTAGTTTTACCAGTTTCTAAGGTTAATTTTACTAACTTGCCACTAGTAATCACTTTTATTTTTTTCAGTGTAGTCTTAATTATGCAATAGGTACTTTGGGAATGGTGATTTTTTTAATATCTTTATTTTTCTATTTATTAACTTTTATTATCTTAATTTTTTTCGCAAGTATTTATCTGATAAATTGCGATTCGTTTTGCCAACAAAACCTGTGTCAATTTTGTTTATTTTCTTTGTGCATAAATTATGCTTCATTAAATAACAAGGAAATGGAAATGCAACCTTACAAATGCTCCAATCCTTGGCATATTTTATCATTTTGATACTTAAATGTTTCATCCGTTACATTCAAATCAAACTTGAGTTATTTCTTTTTTGAGGTCATTTTATTTATTTCTTTTAGTGTTTCATTAACTGAAAGAAATTTCCGGTTTCGAATGACACCTTCATTTATTCTTTATTTATATTTTTTATGGAAAGAAGAAATTAAGAAGTGACGATAAAACTTTGCACCATTATTATTTGTATCATTATTTAATTGAATATGTCAACAACCATTAACATAAACATTTAAAACATTTAACAACATTTAACATTTAACAACATTTGACATTTAACAACATTTGACATTTAACAACATTTAACATTTAAAAACATTTGACATTTAACAACATTTAACATTTAACAACATTTAACACTTTTAACATTTTTGAACATTTGTTAAAAAAGTCAAAAATTCTCAAAAGTCGCTTATCTGGATAATTTTACAAAAATTTGATAAATCTCTTAAATTTAAACTTGAGACACTTGTTTTTACAGTGTAATGAGGATTATTACGAATTGAAACAATTTTTGAACTTACACATCAAAGTTTGCCACTAAAGGGCTTGTAAAAATTACTAAACATTATTTAATTAGTAAATAATTATTTAATTAGGTTTATACAAAAAAAGATCATTCTTCTTAAATTAAATCTAGAAACAATGTACGAAAAAATCGTTTAAAAATCTCGATTCGTTGAATGCAAAAATTCGAATCAAGTGTTTTAATAAGATGAATGCACAAAAGACAAAATTTGAGAAGCTAAGGTGAGGAAGTAATATTCACTCTTTGACACATGCATTAAATTTTGACATTATTAGGTTACTCGTAGATTACCCAATTTTCCATAAACTCTCTCTCTTTCTCTCTCTCTCTCTCTCTCTCTGTCTTTATCTATCCATCTATCTCTCTCGTAATAGTCATGATGTAGATATGATCTGGTCCCTAGTAAATGATCCACGTGTCAGAATTGTTTGCATAGTTCCTTCTGGTCTACTATATAACGAGAGGAGACACATTCTGGAACAGCGGGATCCCGAGAGATCCCACACCTTCCGCTTTTCATGCTTTACATCAATTCAATTATGACAATATGACCAACCAACACAATTTAACGTCCCTCGTGTAAACGATAAATTATGTCCTACTGTGCACACTACTGGATCAAATAAAATAAAATATTAAAAATTCGCGTGTCTTTGGTACCTTACAAGAACACCAGCTTTTGTCCTGTTACATTTTTTGGTGATCTTTAATTTCCCTTGAGGACATTCAAACTAAAAATAAACTCACAAACAAGATGCAGTTTTAAGTAGACGCAGACGTATTAGCTTCCAGACGGAATCGGAATTTGTATGTGACAACTCTTAAATAGATTTCCAAAATAGGAAAAATAAACTTACAAAAACTTAAAGTTTAATAAATGAAAAAATTCGGACCGAAAACAATGCTTCCCTATGAGGATGCAAAAAAAGTTATTTTTTTTTTAAAGTGAGGAAATTTAACAAATTGAAGCTGTAAATAAGAATTTGAAACTAATAGGGATTTGAGACGAATAAAAAATTGAAACGAACAACAATTTGAAACAAATGATAAATTGAAATAAATCACAAATTGAAACAAGTAAGAATTTGAAACGAATAACAAATTGAAGGAAATAAGAATGTGAAACGAATAACAAATTGAAATGAACAACAATTTGAAACGAATAAAAAATTGAAGCGAATAACAAATTGAAACAAATAAGAATTTGAAACGAATAACAAATTGAAGGAAATAAGAATGTGAAACGAATAACAAATTGAAATGAACAACAATTTGAAACGAATAAGAATTTGAAACGAATAACAAATTGAAACGAATAACAAATTGAAAAAAATAAGAATTTGAAACGAATAACAAATTGAAACGAACAACAATTTGAAACGAATAAGAATTTGAAACGAATAACAAATTAAAACAAATATAAGAATTTGAAACGAATAATAAATTGAAAAAAATAAGAATTTGAAACGAATAACAAATTGAAACAAACAACAATTTGATACAAATAATAAATTGAAACAAGTAACATTTTGATATTAATAACAAATTGAAGTTGCATAGTAAAAAATAAAAGTAAGAAATTACATTGGCGAAATGTTTTTCATTCATCAAAAAATTAAGGATTATATCTCAACAATGACAATGCAAAAAGAAGTATCTTAAAAGTGACTACAAAGTTACTTAAGGTATCTTGTATATACTGAAAAAACGATTTGTTTGATTCAAATATATTTAAGTTTAATGTAAACATACATAAAAGAATTATAAAAGAATAAAAGATAAAAGAATTTTCTTGATTGAATTCAAAAATGCATTGGATCTAATCTACTTAATTTTTAGAATCGAACCTAGAATATGTATTCTTCATTCAAGAGTATGTATTCTTCATTCAAGAATAATTATTCTTGATTCAAATATTTATTCTTCCTTTGAGAATAACTATATTCTTCATTCTATAATTTATTCTTGATTCAAACTTGAAAATCCTAGTAATAAATCAAAAATATTCTTATAACAAGAATAAATTATAAGTACACTTTAATTCTTGTTTCACGAATTTTTTTCTCTTAGTGTATTTATACAAAATATATTTTGTTTGTGACAATGAATATTTTAAAACATATTTTATGTTTGAATCAAGTATATATAATTTAAACCAATGATATTTTCACGGTTTACTTAAAAGTATCAAAAATACTTCAAATTTCAAAAAAATATCAAAAATATCAAATTTATGAAGATTTTGTTATCAATTTGATACTTTTTGTTATCAATTTGATACTTTTTGTTATCAATTTGATACTTTCTGTGATCAATTTGATACTATTTGGTATCAAGTTGATACTTTCAAAAAAACTGTGTTCAAATTACATTTATAAATATTTTTTAATCAAATAGAATCATGTCAAATTATGTGTATAAATAGTTTTTAATCTAATAAAATATTGTAAAATTATGTGTAAGTTTGAAACAACAAAAATGTTTTTGTGTGAGATTTTTTTGCAATGGAATCTAAATGTTAACAACAATTGTCTATTATATAAACTACAATTGTCAATTATATAAACAATTGTCAATTATATAAACAAATGTTAATTATATAAACAAATGTCAATTATATAAACAAATGTCAATTATATAAACGACAATTTCTATTCGACACTTGTTTCTACACAACAATTAATACAGAATTGCACATATTTAATATATTTTATATAACGTAGAGAAAACAATTAATACAGAATTGCACATATTTAGCATATTTTATATAACGCAGAGAAAACAATTAATACAAAATTGCACATATTTAATATATTTTATATAACCCAAAGAAAATATAAAACGCATTGAAAGACAGCAGAAACTTTTTGTCAAGACTGTAGTGCGACAGACACCTTAATTAAGCTTCTTTTAAAAGAAGACTATTTTCTAACATCTCTTTCAATGAAACGTATCTCCTTTCCGGCTGATTGACGAAAAAAAAGCAAAATTTCAATTTAATTAGAATAAAAAAAAAGTCGCCAATGATAAATATCACCTTTGAAGCATAAAGTCAGCTTCGATCTTTTTGCGTCATAAAATGAAAAATGCGCCAATTAACGCGAAATAGCTCGAGTTTTTTTTCAGCTTGAAAGGATTATTCTTGACCCGGTATAACGTGAAACGTAAACCACAAGGTAACGGACAATAGGCTTTGCTTCAGAGGCACTTATCGATCGTATCCTTTTCCGCATCGAGGCCCAGACTCGAGGGAAGATGGGGACGTAAAAAGATTGCAATGCACTATACAATTGTAAGGCATCTATTGCCTGAGATATTGGCCAATCGACCAGACAATTCAAACAGGTCAATGAAATTGTTCCGGTGCAACTTTGAATGTTTAATTAATGAGCCTTGGATGAGTTAAGTGGGTGCATTCACCTGTCGAGCTCCTCTCAAGTATATAATGTGTAACCTGCTTTTTAAAGATGAGCACAGTGTCAAGGTAAAAAGGATGCTAATGCCGGGATGTCTGTAAAAGAAAATGGAAATCGATGTCGCGACACTTTGTGCCGAATAAAAGACAGCCAAGTGAAAAGAACCCATTTTAGAGCTGAGTGCGGTTTAATGAGATAGACCCTTTTCATGCTAATAAGCATAATAATGATGGTGAATTTCCAATTTTTACTTTTCTTCGGAAAGTCCCTTTTTCAGTTTTCAAAAGACGGGAAATGTTTTCTTAATTGTAATACTAATGTTTACTGTGTCGTAAATTAGTTTCTAATTTTATACCTAATTTTCTAAAATAGTTATTTTATGCTAATAATTTTTTTTGTCTTATTTATACAATGCACTTGCTAATAGACTGGAAAAAAGTCTCTTTAAATAAAAAAACATTTAGTTGATATACGGTCATGTTTGCTTGATTCAAAACAATTTTATTCACAGTACAGGGATCACAGTCGTTTATTCGTTCAATTTTAGGTGCAAAAGGGGATATTCAATTTTAAAAAAGGGGATTTTCTTCCATAAAAAGGGGATTTTTAAATGAAGAAAAAAAAGAATAGAACAGCGATATTCGAAAATTTTAAAAAAGTAATTTTCTATAGAATTTAAATTACTCAAGGTCATTATTTTAAATATTAAAACCATTTTAAGTATTTTGAAGTATCTTTGAATA
>WNHD01005791.1:0-27573 GCA_011057455.1 Ganaspis sp. Gsp50 | reverse complement strand
TCCAAAAAGGAAAATGCAAAAAAAAATTCAGGAACACATTAAAATTTGCAAAAAAGTGAAATTTTTCAAAAAACTCAAATTTTCAAACCATACATTGATATACATATTGCTGATTGATCCAGGAAAGTGTAGTGTATATATCCCACATAAAAATTCGTGTTTTTTTATGCCGAATCAAATGCAAAAAGGAAAATGCAAAAAAAATTTCAGGAACACATTTAAATTTTCAAAAAAGTAAAATTTTTCAAAAAACTCAAATTTTCAAACCATACATTGATATACATATTGTTAATTGATCCAGGAAAGTGTAGTGTTTGAAACCAACATTAAAATAAGTGTCCTCTTATGTTAAATCAAATACAAAAAGAAATATTTTAAAAAAATTTCAGGAACACTTTCAAATTTGCAAAAAAGTGCAGTTTTCAAAAAACTCAAATTTTCAAACCATACATTGATATACATATTGTCAATTGATCCAGGAAAGTGTAGTGTTTATAACCCACATAAAAATTCGTGTTTTCTTTTGCCGAATCAAATACAAAAAGGAAAATGCAAAAAAAATTCAGGAACACATTAAAATTTGCAAAAAAGTGAAATTTTTCAAAAAACTTTAATTTTCAAACCATACATTGATATACATATTTTTAATTGATCCAGGAAAGTGTAGAGTTTGAAACCTACATTTAAATTCGTGTTTTCTTATGCCAAATCAAATACAAAAAGAAATATTTTAGAAAAATTTCAGGAACACTTTCAAATTTGCAAAAAGGTGCATTTTTCAAAAAACTCAAATTTTCAAACCATATTTTGATATACATACATATTGCTAATTGATACAGGAAAGTGTAGTGTTCATAACCCACACACAAATTTGTGTTTTCTAATGCCGAAACAATTACAAAAAGGAAAATGCGAAAAAAATTTCAGGAACATATTAAAATTTGCAAAAATGTGCATTTTTCAAAAAACTCGAATTTTCAAACCATATTTTGATATACATATTGCTAATTGATCCAGAAAAGTGTAGTATTTAAAACCTACATTAAAATCCGTATTTTCTTATACCAAATTGAATACTAAAAGAAATATTTTAGAAAAATTTCAGGAACACTTTCAAATTTGCAAAAATGTGCATTTTTCAAAATACTCAAATTTTCTAACCATATCTTGATATACATATTGCTAATTGATCCAGGAAAGTGTAGTGTTTGTAACCTACGTTGAAATTCGTGTTAAAATTGAGAAACACATTATAATTTGCAAAAACTTGAATTTTTCCGAAATGGCAATTTTTTTAATGCATATTTCATTAAAAGGCTGATTCAGCTAGGATAGTGTATAGGGTTTGTAACCTACGTGAAAATTTTATTTGTTTCATACAAACTCGAATAACAGAAGCAAAATGCAAAAAAATTCAGGAACACCTCGTAATTTGCGAAAAATGAATTTTTTAACAATGTCAATCGCACAGTTTTTTAAATTAAAATTGAGCCAGAAAGGTTTCGATAATGTAATTACTATCTTGTGTAACATTCACGTTATTTAATTTGAAACTTTTTTTGATCTTGTATTGTAATTTTGTCGAATTGTTTTTTAAAAATTTTAAATGTATTATTTGTTTTTTTTTAAATAATTTTAACCTAGTTGAAGTTATACTTTTGTAGATGTTGGGGAATTCCAACAATTTAAAAATAAATATTTGTGTTGTATTGTATACTTTAGAGCAATATTTTAAATCAGTGAATAGACCAGATGTTAAGGGTGCAATAAAACAATCATTCTGTCATAATCTCCGTGTAAAAGCAAATTTTTCGCAGTAAAAGAAATCCTAAAGTGACGCGAAAGATCCGCGAAAGTACTAGGTAACCATTCGCGAAACTTTTATGCCTCAGGTGTTCTTTCTGGATGTCTTAGCTATAATCCCCATTCAAAAGAAGCTGAAGTGACCGTTCTTCAATATGAACAATAATTTAGGACAGGTAACCGTCAAGATATTCAAAAGGCATCTATGTTTAATCCCAGGATTATCCGCAAATTACGGTAAAATCCAATTTTACTAGTGTTTATTTTACTTTCTTCTATCTTTAGATCTCGGCATTTCCAATTTCAAATAGTCACAAATTTTATAGTACCTGCTTCTTCATAGAAAAGAAAGTTTTGGTTTTCGTGTAATTTATTTTGTAAAATATTATAGGAATAATTTCAATCTTTTCTTACAGTGATTTAAAGACATTGAAGTAAACATTAAACGTAGAAAAATGCAATGGAATCCACAGGAGGGGAATTTAACTATACAAGTTTGCTATTATGACTTTATATACATTTCGAAATATGTTCCTCATACCTCACTTTGACAATTTGGTCGGTAAAGTATGAAGAACATTTTCAGGAGTGTATACCAAGTCATAATAGCCGTGATGCTTGAGGCGCTCACTTTCGGTGATTATGTTGCTTTGGTTCGAATCTCGTTAGCGTTAAGATTTTTTAATATTAAATTTATAGTTGATAAGGTTCCTCAATGCGTTTGATGTGCTATTCAGTTAATTAAACATCCATAAATGATTGTAAGATAATATTATTTTAATTAAAAATCTGTCATTTACCCTTGCAAGTTTACATTGTAAACTTAAACCAGGCGGATATTTCGCTATTTGCCGCAAACTTTCTGCAAATTGTTGTGCTATCTGGGTAACGAAAAAATATGGAAAAAACGAAACAAATTTAACTGCAACAAACTGCATATATTTTATATAATAATAATAATATATTATTATTTTATAAATAATAATAATATATTATTATTTTATAAATAGTAATATATTATTATTTTATAAATAGTAATATATTATTATAAAATATTTGTTATAATAAATTTATTAAAACGGTTTTCAAAAACCGTTTTTAATACTTCCATAAATTTTCATAAAATACGAATTTCGACCGTAAACAAACTTTGTCCATTAAATCTTTACAGACCAGTTACAAATTTATTTATTATTGGTAAGTAAATAATTTATAGTTTTAAAATTAATTATTTACAATTTTACCTGATTAAATGTAGGGTACTCAGCAGGAAAAAATAGTTTTATTGTTTTTGAAATAAGCTTATAAATCTATAATATACAGGTCAAAGGTTTGTTAAATTATGAAATTCTTATGATGTAAACTGATTTCCACACAATAAACAAGGACTCCCTGTGATTTTGGAGAATAGGGAAGAAAATTGACTCAGACAGCCATAAATTGGGATCAGTAAGAGTTGAGAACTTACTTTCCAGAAACATGACAAACTATCCGCCTATTGGGTAGAGAAGTTGGCAAAGTGGTGAATAACAATGGGAACTCTCGATTATTCTTAATGGAAAGGTAAGTTTTAACATTCTACCTACTCACAATTTTTATTGATACAAAAGGTCAAAAGTGACACTGTATATCAAAAGGTATTTGCGTTTATTATCAACTTCTTAGGGACCCTTGGCACCCTGGGTTTCTATTTTCAAGCACAAGAAACGTGTTTGTCTAGACATAGCTTTTAAAATGCATTTAAACAATTACTTGTCTTTATGGAATTTCATCATATTCCTTACCTGCTTTCTTCCAACAATTTCTTACTTTTTTCCACTTTCTTCCAACAATTTCTTACTTTTTTTCCACTTTCTTCCAACAATTTCTTACTTTTTTCCAACGACTATTTCATAAATGAACAAACATCTTATTTTATCTTACATTATATTAAGATGCTTATTTTGTAACTTTGAATTTTGCCTTTTTTTACCAAGCAGTAAGTAATTATAATAGGTATAAAATAAAATATAAATGTGATTCAACGACTTCTCTAATATTAAGAACAATATTAAGAACAATTTAAAAATCGATGCAAAATTTAAAAAATCTTTGTCACTTTCAGGGTCACTTTCAAAGCGACTACTGAAAATTAAAATTTCTCCCTATAGAACCTATATAATATACATAAATTTTATAACATCGTAATCTGACACTTCTATACTACTAACACGCATTAATGTTCTCTCTAAATTTGAATTAGTCCTTTTCTACTATAAAATAGTGATATTCTACCAATTTATAGATATTTCTTAAAATTTATTGATATTTCTTAGTTTTCTACTAAGTAAAACTTTACTAATTCAATAGGTGGACGACTTTTCACTTATTCATTATAGTAGAAAATGACTAATTCAAATTTAGAGAGTTTCATCATAATTATGAATATTATAAACAAAATAGATGTAACAAATATACAATAAGACCAACTTTTGTTCGTATTTTTGTAAAATAAAACTTTCTAGAAGTTAAAACAAAGAAATGCAATAAATAAAACTAATTCGAGGGACCGTCAGAGATCGAAAATACTCATGCAAGTAAATTATTACATAAATAAACTCAAACTGAATCTTGTACATCAAAACGCAAATTTCGTGCAATTTTCAAAATAAGATTTTTTAACTATTGCGAACCACCCTGCAAAAATGGCCAGAAATTTCTGTACTTTCCGGTTGTGTGGCTTTTCTGGTACTAAAAAGCTTCATAAAAAATGAAAGACACCTTGAAGAAAAAAAATTCGTTAATAAATTCGAATCGAAACTTGTACATTGAAACTCAAATTACGTGCAAATTAAAAAATAGATTCTTTTGACTAATGCGAAACACCCTGCGGAAATGGCCAGGAATTTCTAAAGTTTCCGGATGTGGAGATTTTTTGGGAGTAAAAAGCTTGATGAAAAATGATAGACTTCTAGGAGAAAAAAATTATTACCTTAATAAACTCGAACCGAAGTTTGTACACTAAATCCCAATGTTCGTGCAATTTTAAGATTAGATTTTCTCAAATATTGCGAACCAGGCCGCGGAAATGGCCAAGAATTTCTGTAGTTTCCGTTCAAGGTGCTTTTAGGTGTCTAAAAAGCTTATTGATGAAAAGTGATAGACATCTTCAAGAAAAAAATTATTACATTAATAAACTCGTATCGAATCTTGTACACTAAAACCCAAATTTCGTGCAATTTTAAAATTAGATTTTCTCAACTATTGCGAACCAGGCCGCAGAAATGGCCAAGAATTTCTGTAGTTTCCGGTTGTGGGGCTTTTCTGGGACTAAAAAGCTTGATGAAAAATGAAAGACATTTTGAAGAAAAAAATTATAACATTAATAAATTAGAATCGAATCTTGTACACTAAAATTCAAGTTTCGTGCAATTTTAAAATTACTTTTTTTTAACTATTGCGAATCACGCTTCAAATATGTCTAGGAATTTCTGTAGTTTCCGTTCGAGGTGATTTTCGGGGTCTAAAAAGCTTGATGAAAAGTGATAGACATCTTGAAGAAAAAAATTACTATATTAAGAAACTCGAATCGAAACTTGTACAGTGAAACCAAAATTTCGTGCAATTTAAAAATTAGATTTTCTCAAAAAAAGCGAACCAGATTGCTGTAATTGCCAGGAATTTCTGTAGTTTCCGGTTTTGGAGCTTTTCTGGGACTAAAGAGCTTGATGAAAAATGATAGACATCTTGAAGAAAAAACTTATTACATTAATAAACTCGAATCGTATCTTCTACACTAAAATCCAAATTTCGTGCAATTTGAAAATTAGATTTTCTCAACTAAAGCGAACCATCCTGTCAAAATAGCGAGAAATTTTTGTAGTTTCCGGTTAAGTTGCTTTTCTAGGACTAGAAAGCTGGACGAAAAATGATAGACATCTTGAAGAAAAAAATTATTACTTAAAAAAAATTATTACATTGATAAACTCGTATCGAATCTTGTGCACTAAGACGCAATTTTCGTGCAATTTTGAAATTAGATTCTTGTAACTATATTGCGAACCACTCTGCCTAAATGGCCAGGAATTTCTGTAGTTGTCGGTTGTGGGGTTTTTCTGGGACTAAAAAGCTTGATGAAAAATTATAGACATCTTGAAGAAGATCTAATAGATTTTTACTTTTTTTTAATAATAAAATTTCAATACTCAAATTAGTAGTTTATTTCTAATGATAAAAGTGTAGAAACTATAGTTTTCCAGCCAAGCGACAAAAATGTTCTCAAAAGTTTCATAGTAAAAGGTAATTATAAAGAAATAACTGTTTAAAAGTTAAAAAATAAGACATTTAAGAAATAAAACTAATTCGAAGGAGCGTTAGCGATCGAGAATAATTACGCTAGTTTGTATTAAATCTTTTTAAAGTTATTTAAAACATTCAATATATTGAACAAACTTCAATATCCCTTCTAGAAAAAATCGATTGATACGATTGTATATAATTAAAATCTTCTATTGTTTTTAATCGTGTTTTTTAATCGTGTATACACAATTCACCCCAATTAATTTTAAATCGTTTAGTATCGTCATTAATCGTTATTAATCGTCTCAATCATTATCAATGGAAACTTCATTACAATCTTAAACGATTGAGACGATTAATAACGATTCATGACGGTACTGAACGATTCAAAATTAATTGGGATGAATTGTGTGTACACCAATTAAAAAACACAATTAAAAACGATAGAAGATTTTAATTGTTTATAATTGTGCCAATCGATTTTTTCTAGAAGGGATGTATATTAAACAAAATTCAATATTTTGAAAAAATCAAAAGTCGTTTTGAAGAAAATTCAAACTTTCTTTGAAAAAATTCATAAACTCTTTAAAAAAATTAAAAGTTTCGATTTTGGGATAAAAAGTGCTACTTTGACACTTCTCAATTTCAGGAACAGCTACTTCCTTCCTGACACAAAAGGGGGGCCAAAAAATAAACGTAAACATCTGTATGTGACATAAAGAGGACCGAGTATTTTAGCTGAATTTCGTAAAACAAGACGTTTGAAAAATAGCTTCCGAAGACATTTATAGTGTGGGAAATGTCCTTTCAATAGTTGCGAAGTGTTTAGTGGATCCATAAATTTCATCATGGCTTGTTGACATTCGCAGTAGCGAAGTTTTCTTTCTTGACTGTTTTCCGGGGTTTGGACTTTAGATACAAATGCTGCGCAGGATGGAGTCGATTTTTGGCTTCTATTACGATCTATCCAACATATGGGATTGCCACGAGTTTCCTTGAACAGCTTTGTCAGACGAGTAACCGGTGTCGTTGGTCGGAAATCAGACCATATTCCTTGTTTGGCGGCGTTTCTAAGTCAAGCCACAGGGGGTCCCACTTTGAACACGCCGATGTCAATCTCAAAACCCGAATCACCACCCCAAAACATTATTTCGAGGTTCCGCTACAATAAGAAACGATTTGTAGATTTCTTTTTGAAAAATCTGCGAAATTGAGATAGATCTCTTTAACTATCAAAAGACGTTCTTTGAATACTTTTCGTCATCTTATTCAATTTATCTTTACTTTCTGTGTATCATTCAAACACATTTTTTATTGTAGTTGTTAGTTTGTAAGCATATTCCTTCCTTTTACGTTCTAAAAACAGAAAACGTGATTCAAAATTTCTTGTTCAAGTTAACAAAAAGGTTTGTGAGAAATTTGGTTTGCCAATCTTATTACTGGCACCTCAAATTTTTTACCAAATTTGTTATGGCAACCAAAAGTTTGCAGATATAATTAAAACTTTCTTGATAAAACTAAAATTATTGTTTATTATTTCACAAAAAGAGTTTTTGATCTCAATAAAAGTTCCATTCGAAGTTTGATCATGTCAAAAATGATGAAACAAAAATTTTGCTTATGAACCCAAAAGTTTATTGATGTCAATAAACTTTATTTCTATACCAAGTTATAGCTGCTATGCCCCAAAAATTGATACTTCTGCAGAATCTAAGAACTGCTTTCAATCAGATGAAGCGGGCCAGATTAAAAATGACCCGAAACCCCAAAAAACAGAACCGATAATTAGCTCAGTTTTTCCATGATAATAATATTCGTCACGGGGATCACCTCGAAGCAGGGTGCCTTAGATTTTTAACGTCCGAGACAGAAGGTCCATTTAAAAAAATTGTCGGTCTTTGTTCGATACCGACCACTGGCTTTTGTGTATGTGTCCAGTGCTCGAAAAACGCTAACATAAATATCATTTTGATGCTTCTGGTGGTCAAGGGAATTCTCGAAATTAAAAAAAAACTCTTTCTTAGTACGCCACTGACGGAATTCCTGATTTTCGGTGTATAATATAATAATAACAGTTAGCTCCCTAGATCATAGATTGTAAATCTCTGAATCTTAGATTCCAAAAACGTAGATCCTTGATGCAATAAATTTGGACGCAGGTGTAAACTCAACGTCAGATACCCTTGTTTCCTTGACAGCCGACTCTTGTTAAATCACACGATTACAGTGAATCTCTATTCCGAAGGGATTTTTCCAAATACAAACGACCCGAGAAAAAATCCTCCATGAAAAGTAAGAATATTAAATTTCAAATATCGTTCTTGAATTTTTTTTTAAATTTACTTCAGTGACAAATAAATAATGTTAATAATTCAATTACTTTACTTTACGGACGAAGCTTTTTTACATTCTCATCAATAATGAAAAAGTATTCAAAATGTGCGATTTTTTAAATTAAATTTGTTCAAATTTATCATAATTACAATGCTGTACTTCATTTCAATATTTGTTTGAGAGTGGTTTTTAAAAATTGAGTCTTTTTTTATGGTTGGAAGTTTTTTTTTTAAAAAAAAAAAGTCCGAAACTTATTTTCATGGAAAATAATAGCGTTTTCACGAGTCATTTTTCGATACAACTCTTTCGTTACTGAATTTAAGTTTTTGAAAAGCACTTGATTTTGTGACTTTTGACTATGACACTTGTTAGAAGTGTCGGAATTCGGCTCTTTTGACACCCAAAAAATCCCGTTTCTGGAGTCACGTGGAACAAACGAGCCTGTTGAAAGATAAAACCACACAATGCACCACGGGACTCCTTTCCAGGAATTTTCGGAAGCTGTGCTGATCTATAAAGATATAATACATAATATAATACGTGGAAATAAAACATCAAGATCACAAAAATGTTTGGCAATATTCCAAATGCAGGACCATATAGTAAATATATTTCTTTCGAAAAATCAGGATATTTCTATGCATCTATAGAAAACACATACAAGAAAATACATTAGAATAAATAAAATACATAAAATAAGTGAATGAAAAAATATAATAAATACTGATTGATGGTAATAAATACTGATTGATGATAATAAATACACAGAAAAAAAGAAGTGTAGTTTTAACCCTAATATCCGTGTCAAAATAAGCTGCATCAATTTGTATCCTTATGGTGTTATATTGATTTTCAGTTCATTTCTGGTTTTAACACGAATGCAAGTACTTTTCTAAAACTATTTGCATCAAATCGAACACTTATTTTTTTCTGTGTACTGATTGATGATAATAAATACTAATATTCGTTTGGTCATACATCAGCTTCTTTGACTTTTTTTAGTGTATAACAAACACTTTATTAAATTAATTTTTACTTAGTATTTGTTTCATAGAAGGAATATTGATTCCATAAGGCAAAAATACTAAAAGTCTTTTCCAAAATCCGTAAATATACATCCTCATTAATCATTGACTAAAATATTAAAGACGAGAATCATTTACTAAAATGTTTCAAAAAAAGGTCCAAAATGTATACGCATATAAAAGAAAGAGAATCCGATTATTACAACTCTTTAGAGCATAATTTGAATAAATTTGGACCAATTCATATAAAAAGAAGTATGATTCGTCACGAGGCGATGATATTTTAAAAAATTTGATTAAATGAAGCGTGGAAGTCAAACGTCTCCTTGCATCGAAATCATTAGGCTTTATATCAAATCCATTTACGACTCTACCTGGAACAACGTGGGTCGTCACGCGTGTTCCGTGAAAGAAGCAATTATCCATTTTTTAATTTCCCTTTGACTTGACAGGGATATGGATACGCGGATAGAAGAGTGTTTGATCAGTCCGACCTTGCTTGGTCTTTTTGTCGGTTGCTTTATAGACTTTTTGAGTTTAGCAACTTCTACCAAGCAATACGAACAAACCGAGATGAAACCTCTCTTCCTGGAGCTTGCCACACAAATCATATCCTCAGCATTTAGCTATTTCAACGATACACTGACCTTCGCCTAATTTCTCCTTTTTTTCCTTTTTTCTTTTCCAATTTTTCCCAGAGTCTGTATTTTTATATATATTCCTCGGCCACCCTCACTAAAAAGCTGTAATTAAAACAAAAAGGCAATTAACGTTGCCCATTTCACCTTCTGGGACAACAAATCTTCACATGGGATTTTATATAATACTTTCCAGTTTCTTTCTTCTTTGAGATTTATCGATTTTCGGGAAGAAATTTTCTCCCGAGTGTATCCAATTGAAAAGTATCTTTTGCCTTTTTTTGTAAATTATTGTCCAATAAATATCGACTTTGAATAAACGAGCTTTTTTAATAAAACGATAAATTTTTTATTTTCTTTTGATTGGAGAGAATTACATATATTGTAATTTGTAGTATGTTTTGATTGATAATAGCCCGGATTGTGAGAATCATAATCCACAAACCATTATTTGATTTTTTGAAATTATAATTGTTTATATGATCACAATTGCGTTTGAACTCAATTACATACAAAATTAAATTGTTTTAGATTTTAAATTTCCCGTTTCTTTCAATCTTCAGTTAATCCTCAACTATTCCAAACTGCAATTGTTCCAAACTTCAATTGATCTCAAATACAATTGTTCCAAACCTCAATTGATCCCAAATACAATTGTTCCAAACTTCAATTGATGCCAAATACAATTGTTCTAAACCTCAAATGATCCCAAATACAATTGTTCCAAATTTCAATTGATCCCAAATACAATTGTTCCAAACCTCAATTGATCCCAAATACAATTGTTCAAAACTTCAAATAATCCTTAAGAACAATTGTTCCAAACTTCAAATGATCCTTAAGAACAATTGTTCCAAACTTCAATTGATCCCAAATACAAAATTGTTCCAAACCTCAATTGATCCCAAATACAATTGTTCCAAACTTCAATTGATGCCAAATACAATTGTTCCAAACTTCAAATGATCCTTAAGAACAATTGTTCCAAACTTCAAATAATCCTTAAGAACAATTGTTCCAAACTTCAATTGATATTAACAACTGTTCCAAACTTTAATTGACCTCATCTATAATTGTTCCAGACTTCAATTGGTCTCTACCAATTGATCTAAATTTCAATTGATCCCAAATACAATTGTTCTAAACTTCAAATAATCCTTAAGAACAATTGTTCCAAACTTCAAATGATCCTTAAGAACAATTGTTCCATACTTTAATTGATCCCAAATACAATTGTTCCAAACCTCAATTGATCCCAAATACAATTGTTCCAAACTTCTATTGATCCCAAATACAATTGTTCCAAACCTCAATTGATCCCAAATACAATTGTTCCAAACTTCTATTGATCCCATATACAATTGTTCCAAACCTCAATTAATCCCAAATACAATTGTTCCAACCCTCAATTGATCCCAAATACAATAGTTCCAAACTTCAAATGATCCTTAAGAACAATTGTTCCAAACTTCAAATAATACTTAAGAACAACCGGTCCAAACTTCAATTGATATTAACAACAACTGTTCCAAACTTTAATTGGCCTCATCTACAATTGTTCCAGACTTTAATTGCTCTCTTCCAATTGATCTAAATTTCAACTAATGTTAGCTACAATTGTTCCAAACTTTAATTGGTCTTAGCCCTTATCCCAGAACATTTACTTACTCCCTTCAGCTCAAGTTGAGGATCTCGACAAATTGACCCTTCAAATGTTATCTTTACACGAAACTTGTGAGTTTGTTTTGTAACCAGATTAGAAAGCAATCTGTTTACTGTTTTTCGAGCTTAACCAGATTATCTAGAATGCAAATAGAGAAGTTCAGAAGACCAGAAGCTCAAGGGGGAGAACGAGTGTATTTTTACTGAAATGAAATATCGCTAATCTTCTTCTGGTGATCTCAAATTTTCCTCAATAAAAAGAGCTTAAATACCCTTCTTCCCTTACAAAATTACCTGCACGTTACATCACGTGGGTGTAAGGTACACGCTATAGAAGAGCGTGTGAAAACTGCGAAATCCTGCTCCATTAGTTCCGAAGACTATCGTCATTGTCAGGACCTTTGTCGAGACTTCTCTCTTTCGTCCTGTTTCTCTTTGGATTTTCGGGATTTAGGGTCCTCTCTATCATGACTTGCTTCATCCCCAAAGGAAGACACTTTCCTTTGTATTTTTAGTCTTATTGATGAAAAGAGTCCACCTGTCATCTCGCTGCAAGTGGAGGACACATTTTTTAAACCCACAGCAATTTTTAAATGTTCGGAGCATTAATATAATAACAAAGTAATAAAAACAATCAACTTTTGCATTCTCAATAAAAACTAAAATAAAGAAAGTACGAAGAAAGTAAATAAAAAAAACCGCACATTTTGAATACACTCTCATTATTGATGAGAATGTAATAATAAACTGAAGTGAACAAAACATTTGTAATCAAACTTAAATCGCCGATTGTTCAAATTTAGAAAGAAAACTATCTGGGCACTGATTCGAAAGAAAATTTCAATTTAATTAATTTAAATTTATTCGAAAATTAAAAACAAACAAAATTTTATCGTATAGTTCTGACATCTCGGCCAACAAATCGCAACAAAAAGGTTTAAATTACTTCTTCCGGAAACAGAAAAAGGGATTTCTTTTACTGCATTTCTAAAACTGTAAACGAGACAATGAAACAGATTTATTCAATTTTTTCCAGCACGAAAAAAGTAAAACCACGTTTTTCTAAAGACATACTTCTAAACTGAAAAAATCTTACAGATAAATATGTGACGGATTTTGAAAGAGCATATTGAAAAGATATAGACCAGGGCTCCATTGGAGATTGTCCCATATATTCGAAAAATATATACACCTGATCCACGATCAGATTCCCGGGGTGAAGGACTTTCTTTTTGTGCAGCGAGTGCAGGTGACAAAATCCGGAGCTAAAGGACTCGTAAAGAAACGGATAGATGATATTAATACAAACTGGAATTTTTTCCCGAAAAAACGATAAAAGTCATGAGAGTTAGTGCGTAACGAAAATGAACGTCTTTCTGGAATTGACTCTTAAAAAGCGACACGCTTCTTATTTACATGGTGCGTTTATAAGCATGACAGCCGACTGTTTTAAAAGGGGCCCAAGAAGGCCCAAAAATAATCCTCGCACCAATCTCCCTTTTTCTTCTTAATGACAGACATTCTATTTCGAATATATACATACTTGTGGTTGGCCGAATGTTATACTGAATTTCTGATATATGTGGAATTTAATTAATAAGCGCCAGATGTTTGATGATTTTTTAAAAAGGGATCTTGAAAGAGATGATCTCTAAATTCTGATCATCACGAGCTGTCGTTTTTCATTTTAGAATTAGCTTTCTAATATTCAGTTGATGGATAATTTAAACACGAAGAATAGTTTCGCTTAAACTACGCGCAACTTTTTCTTGTTCAAATTAGTCGCAGAATTTTGGTTGAAAAGACTAGAATTCTATTTAAGGAAACAAGGCTTAAAAAAGCTCTAAAAAAGCTCTTAAAAGTTGTTTAACTTCAAATTATAAAAAAATAATAGTAATAATAGCAATAATAGTAATAATAGTAATAATAGTGATAACAGTATTTCAGGTTGCTGAATCTGAATTCGAGGTCAGAATTCAAAAGTTATTTCGCGTTTTCTTTCTAGCCTCAAAAAACAAGAAATTTAAGTTTAAATTGTTATAGAATTTGTAAAAATTATTTAAAAAGTGCAAAACTTACATTAAAGTAATCTATGGAGTATTATCTTTAATTTAAGCCCAGAAAAGTTAAAAGATATGCAGTAGTTCCCGAGATATGACTCTAAACGTCCGCGCATGTAAATCGGCTAAACGGAGATTGTATCTGAAAATAATGGGTTTTAAGGCAAGTTTGGCCGATTGATATTCGCGGACTTTTGGAATCATATCTTTGGAACTACTAGATATTTTTTAAGTTTTTTGGGCTTAAATTAAAGGTAGTACTTCAAAGATTGCATTGGCGTAAGTTTCAGATTGTTTCTATAACTTATACAAATTGTACAATAATTTAAACTTAAATTTCTTGTTTTTTGAGGCTAGAAAGAAGTAACTTTTACATTTTTTGAGCTATAATAAATAGTATTTCGGTTAGATCTGTTGTCTAAAAGACTAGACGTTTTTTGGCATTTCAAAATGAAAAATAGTAAAAGACGAAGGTATTTTTGTAAAACGTAGAGATTTTTCTACAGCATCATTTTGGGGTTAATGGATCACTGGCTCGCTCGGTTTTGAACAAATGGCAGACGGGTGCCCGAAAGAGACACATGTCATTAATCACGACTTTACAGGGGGTGCGGAAGGGGTGGAGAAGGAGGTGGAAGGGGGCAGACTGTTTTTACCTAGACACCGGTTCTCAATAATGTGTCTCGTCTGCCAGATCTCATTTATTACCAATCATTGTAGACAAGTCTAATGTAACGCTACAAGCCGGAATAATTTCTAACAAAGAGCTTCAAAAATTGTATTTGTTCATTAAATGTAAGTTAAAGACGTCTCATTAATGTTTCCATAACATTAGTCTCGTAAAATTTTTCTTGTAAATTTTTTCTTGTAAAAGTAAACCTGAACACAAATTTCTTTAATTCAATTATTTTATTATTTTGTCCAAAAGAGTTGCTCAGAGAAATGTTTCTTTAAATCAAACGTTTATTAATATTAATCAAATATTGATTCGAAGAAATCTGTTATTCAAACTTTTGTTAAAATTTACATTTTTTAGAATAAACTGACAGTTTGTGTCTTATGCTGGATACTAAGAGTAAAAAGAAAAAGGTTATTTGTGGAAAATATGCAAAATAGAAAATCTTGTTTAGCACGCTATCTGAAGTCACGTCTGCGGGATTAAGAAGTCAGAGTTGCTCGAATGTCTCGGATTTTCTTGAGTTTAGACAATTTTTCTTTGGGCATAATCCGTTAGTCAATCCGCGAAGAATGTTGGTAGCCTGCTGAGTACCAGCAGTTGACTTTTAACAGTCGAAACGAGAGAAAAACAAATCCATCTGATTTCTTGGCAGATTGGCTTTCCTGCTTTTCTTTAGGTGTCAAACCAAAAGTGATTCCTGCATAATATACTCTCTCAAACTTATTACCTAGATCCTCTTAAAAATTTAAAGTAAAATTAATGATTGTCATAAAATGCATCACAAAATCAGTATCTTGTTTATTAATAAAAAATACCTAAATTTAATAATAGTTTATAATAGTTGAATAATAATTTTCTTCATTATATTCCACATTAACTATTCTCATTTTCAATTTTCCATGTTTATGGCATAAAAAATTGGCGTGTCAATATGAACCAGAACTGTGTTTCCGTTTGGGGAAAAGCTGTCAGCGATAAGTCAAGGATGTGATATGTTAAGAGTCATGATGACCGTCTTGTGTCGAGAAAAGACAGGATAAGTGTTCTTTTGGAAAAGCAGTCACAAAAGTCAGGTTGCGTAATGGATCTATGCCACAATGCGACGGCTCTCTTTGATTTCGAAATTCTCACGGCTCCTGCATGGCACCCTGACTGTTTTTTTTTATTTCTCTCTGGCAACAGGTCATGTTGGGTAGACTTGGTGGCATTCCACTTATTCTTTAAAAAGCTCGAGATGGCTTCCTTCAATGCAAAGCGCAAATTTATAGTCTTTTTTCGACCCACGGAAAATCAAACAATTTGAATGCTTCATAAAACTCGAAATCATTTTCCTCTTTCTCCGTGAATTATTCCCTTTCTAAAAGAGCTAATACCGTTTTACGACAAAATTATTATTAGCTATACTTTGGTATAGAATAAAACGAGTTTTGTAATCAAATAGCCGCTTTTAAATTTGTTCTATTTTTTTAACCTAAATTGTTAAGACAATTATTCATAATTTTGATTCGAACGAATTGAATTTTTGATTTAAACGAATTGAATTTTCGATTAAAACGAATTGAATTTTCGTTTCAAACGAATTGAATCTTAATAAAGTAAGCCTTCAAAGACATTAACATTAAAGACATTTTAAACAATTTTCGAAAGCCTCAAATATCTACGAGTGAAAAGACGACAAATGACCTGAAATTAAAGTTGACAAATAAAGTACGTGAATTCAGGGAAGAAAATTAGTTACACCTGAGGATGTATAGGCAAGTGTTCAAATTTAGAGGAACCAAGTCATCTCTCTTTTCGCACTAAAGCGCAAAAAGAAATCTAGTTTAGTAGCTGACCTGCGTAGCGATTTGCATCGGTCCAGCGCGTCTGAATGTCTCCGAAAATTTGTGGTGAGAAAAGGCTATGCATACGAAAACTGGGTCCTACACATAGACACATTTTTGGGAAATGCAATCCTTAAGTGAATTGGATACAGGCTTGAATAACTGCACCCGGTCCTTGGAAGATATTTCATCTATCCCCTTGCACAGCATCCACCGCCAGAAGAGATCATTTATTTCTTCGGATCTCTTTGTTTCTACCGGTGACGAACAGAAGGACTGCACTGCAAAAGAACCGCGTCCAAGATCTTCGCCTGATAAACTGCTAGTTTAACGAGCTACCATTGCGGCTCCATTTTCCACTCTAGAATCATTTCTACAAATCGATTCCTCAATCCAACTGGAAATTTGATATTTACGAGCTTGGAATTTAACCCGAGTGTAATTGGTTTCAGGAAATTGTGGTTTTCTTTTTTCTGCCTTGCAAGTTTATTTTCAAATAATAATTTGTTATTACAATCGATTATTTAATTTGTTGGTAGCATTAATAATTCAATTTGTTAGTAAAACTAATAATTTCATTTGTTGAAACATGCCCACATAGCACAATATACTGCCTAAATATTGCCTCAAAATTGCCATGAATACTTGCAATATTGCAGCAACATTGCAGAATAATATTGCAGTAATGTTGCAGTGTAATATTATGGCAACGTTGCTTGTAATGTTGCTACAATATTGCAGTGGAGTACTATGGCAATATTGCATATAGTAATGCTGCTGTAATATTGCAGTATAATATTGTGTCAATATTGCAGTATAATATTATGTCAATATTGCATAGTAAAGTTGATGCAATACTGTGGCAATATTGCATAGTAAAGTTGACGCAATATTATGGCAATATTGTGCCAAAATAATTTTGAACCCAAATGAAATTGGTGATTCATTTTTGAAGCTGACATTAAGAGTGAATGGATTTTTGATAAAACACCATTGCTTGAAGTTGAAAAATGGGAGTACTGTTTACCGATTGACCAATTTGCCCCACGCCCAGATACTAAGCAGCTTATTAGGAGACAATAATGGTCCAAGCATGGCAAGGTAAAGGGTAGGCTTGGGCGGATCCTGTTTCTTTTTCCCATTTAACACCAAGTCACGAAATAACACAGTGTCAAGATGCAAGATTTACAACGCTTCTGTGTTGTAAAATCCAATTCCCAAAAGTAAGAGAAAACACATGTTCTACAGCAGTTGGAGGAAAAAGGCAAGTTGACAGAGCACAAGCCATAAGATTATTGTTTCCAATGAATTGGCCTAACAACTGGTGGGCTGACTTCCTCCCAAGAGACCACGTCCACTAAGTAGTTTAAAAATTCTATGATCGATGATCCTACAACCTTTAAACTTGTGACACGCATTGAAAATCCATTTTTTGCAAAAAGAATCTAAAAATCGATTTATATTGATGTCATGTTTCATAGTTTTTTGTGCTTTCAACGAAAACTGAACAATGACTGTAAAAGAAGGCTATTGATTGTCAAAATTCAATTTTTTGACAAATATTGATCAATGGCTCAGAAAAGTGAGACATTGGTTGACAAAAACTAGTCACTACTAAACGAAAATTGATCATTGGCTGTAACCAAAAGAAATCTTTGACTGACGAAACAAAAGTGTTGACTAACGAAACAAAACTGTTGATTAATGAAACAAAATTGTTGATTAAAGAAACAAAATTCTTGATTAAAGAAACAAAATTGTTGATTAAAGAAAAAAAATGCTTGATTAAAGAAAAAAAATGCTTGATTAAAGAAAAAAAATTGTTGATTAAATAAACAAGATGATTGATTAACGAAACAAAATTGTAAATTAACGAAAACTGATCTTTGAATAATTGGACTCTAACAAAAATTGAATCACCAATGTGAAAAGTTAATGAAGAAAGAAAAGTTTGTGATCGTCTTATACTTCTTCAATAATAAAAAACATTTATGTCATTTGGACAGTTTCCGAGAACATTGTAATTCAGAGAACTGATAAAATTTTCAGGTTTGAACGATAATCGACTTCCGGCGCTATCTTGAAAACTTGGTTCCGCCTTCGAGTTGTTTTTATTTCTATTGTCAATGCAATTGATAGTAAGAGACAAATTAATGGTTAAACCTGAACGAATATTTAAACGCAAATTTAAACAAGCACTTAAACAAAGTAAATAAAAATAATCAAATAACAAATGAATTTAAATAAAAAATACACTCTCATTATTGATAAGAATGTAAAAAGAGACAAATGAAGTAAAAAAATATAAAACCAACAAAAGCAACCAAAATAAATAACTAACAAAAGAAAGTCAACGAAATAAAACCAACAAAATAAATAACTAACAAAAGAAAGTCAACGAAATAAAACCAACAAAATAAATAACTAACAAAAGAAAGTCAACTAAATAAAACCAACAAAATAAATATCTAACAAACGAAAGTCAATTAAATAAAACCAACAAAAAAAATTCAACGAAATAAAACCAACAAAATAAAATCAATAAAATAAAGTAAAAAAAAAAATTAAATAAAAGAAAGCAATGAAAGAAAATATAATAGAACGAAAGAAAAAGAAATTGATTTCAATGCTCATATAGTGTTTTCGAAGAACCCGTTGTGTTTTGTGTTTTTTGTTTTTTGACAATTTTTGACAAAAAAACCAACAAAATTAAAAGAAAATATAATAGAACGAAAGAAAAAGAAATTGATTTCAATGCTCATATAGTGTTTTCGAAGAACCCGTTGTGTTTTTTGTTTTTTGACAATTCCAACATTTCAAACAATTCAAAATAAAAACAGAATATTCAAGAAAGTGTTTTCTTTCCAAGAGAACATTTTTTTTTAAATAAAACCCCGGACGGTCCAACACAAATTATTTTTTTTTTCTCAGGAAGCTTCAATATTTCTACAAGTCATTGATGTTTCCGATAGAAACATTTAGAAAAAAGAGCTTCCTGTCGTTTTTGGCAAGGGAAAGAACGAGTGAACTTGTCGCGACAATCGATCTACCCTAAACGGTTTTGTCACTTTCCTAATTTCACATAATGTTGTATGGTTTACTTTGCGCAAAGTACCGTTTTTCCCATCATCCCAAGATGCATTCAGCGCATTGTGTGCTGGTTGCTTAAAAGGCTTTTGACTTTTAGCCAATACACTGATCGCCGACGTATTGTCATCGTTTAAACGGTAATAATGGTTTTGTATCGGTAGCGCGAAAACGTCGTCACTTGGTACAGGACCAATGATCGCTTTACAGATTCTCAAAAATGGTACTTTGTGCGCTCACTAAAGTCCCTTCGGTTTCCTCATTGTGTTGTCCTGATGGCTCCGAACCTTATGGATTTATGGCTCCTGTCGATTCATTCGGATTTCAGCCTTTGAAACTCCCAACTGACCTGTTATCATCGAAGAAACGAGTTGCAAGAGAAAACGAACGTGCAGAATTTTGTGTGTTTAATTATAGGAAGGCTTGCAAAGGGAATCATTTTGACACTAATGGGATTCATTCACAAGATTTTCTTTTGTTTAAACTCTTCAGCATAATGCAGGAGCCCAATGCAGGAGGCTAAGGGATTTATTTTCCTTACGATTAATTTCGTTTTTGTGTTTACTTTTCATCTTTAGTGTTCATCTGTATTCTTCTGTGTTCATAGTAGAATCAAGAAAGCGGAATTTTATCTTACAAAAATTTGAATTCTGATGAAACATTTCAAAAATCAAACATTTGTAGTTTTCAAAGCATTGACTTATTTTATCTGTTCCTTTTGTTCTCGTTTAATAGTTATAGCTTATTTTTAGCATTGGTTACTATATTTTGTGAAATATTTAAATTCCCTCGAGTTTTGTTTATAATGTACGACAATTTGCCGAGGTCATTAGCTTATGTGGACACTTGTGAACAGCAGCGGAACATTTATTCCTAAAGTAGCTCCTGATTTATTCGCACTTCAATTAAAAACGTATTAGAAGTTAGATCCGTGTAATTTTAGATTAGAGTATAACAAGTACTTTGTAATTAATTAAGGAAGTAAACTAAGAAGATATTAAGATCGTGTATCTAAATGTGTATGAAGGTAATGGATTTTTAATGAAGCATATTCTCAGATATTTATCAGTCTTTCATTTTTGTTATAATGATCTTCCGACACGATGCCCACTTCTTAATATATTTACGGCACTGCACACATTGCATTCAAATTGAAAATAAATTACTGGTTGGTATCCTCGCAGTTTACCGACACTGGAAAAAATTGTACTCAAGCGAACTAAAAGTGTATATAATTGTAAAGAAAGCAATAAGCAAAATGCTTAAATAGGCTTGATAATTAAATCGAATATTTTTGTTATTGAATGTCGTTTATGCTATGTTATGTATCATTTATATTTTATGTATGCATTATTTTGTTCTAACATACATTATTTATGATATTGTATACATAATTTATACTAACATACATCATTTATAACTGTTGTAATTGGCGTTTTTGTGATTATCATTTATCATTTATTATTTATAAATACCATTTACATTATTATACTTTATTTCTTTCATCATATGATATCAATTATACGATAACATTAATAACATGTTTAATACCATCACATATTGTCTTTGTAATTAAAGTCTTAATAATATACTTACCACTGCAATAAAATTAACTACCTATTAACATATCTTTAAATAATCATAAATTAGTTCCATTTTTGCTCGTTTTATTTCAACTTAAAGCTAACTACATAATTTTTTCCATACTTCATATTTGCTTAGTGTAACAAATTTTCGTGCATGTCATCATCAAATTTTGCATTCACTTTTTCAATAACATGCATGTATGCAGATTTTGTACCAAAATGTACCTCTTACTGAAGCCAATATCAAACAACTTCTCCATTAATTTCTGAAGTTAATAAAAATTTGACAAACCCACCAGAAAAAATAAGATGAAAGAAAGTCCCAAACAATTTAATGTCCGAGGAAATAGAAATGTAGAAGAAAACCGACTTTCGAGGTACATTAAAGTATGAAAAGCATAGATTGAGTAAAGATTCGAGATACAGATTATGTACGAAACGAAAGAAGAAAAGTTGAGGAAGAAAGTGGAAGGGAGAAAAGGAATTCTTGTGATTCTTATAGGGATGCTGAGAATCTGGCCTAGGTCCTTGGTAAGGACACAAGGGCGGCCACAAAAGGCTCAGTTCCTTTGGCTTTTAGGTTTCTTGCTTCTCAGATCTTCAGGTTGGGGTTGATTTATGATACAGAGGTGGGGAGGACGCTTGCGCATTTGCTGTCCAACCTGATGCACACACTGGTTTGTTCCCCACCCCAAACTTTCAGGATTCAACGAACCTCCCTCTTCTCTGGTTTGTTGTCCACTCAGTTATTAAAACTCAGGCGACACGCTCACCAACTAGCAATTATCTGCCGAACGCCCGAAGCGTAGTACTATAGCACCTGAGATACCGGTTATCTCAAGGATTTTTCTCAGTTCTCTAAATTTGTGTTTCTCTCTTCACTTTTGTGAGTTTATTAAACAAGGATCCAGTTATAGTGCAATATTATAGTGGTTATCGACAATTTATTGTGCTAATGTACAACTATTTGGACTGCAACATCATGCAGAATAATCACCAACAGGTAATTTTTATTTCATCAGTTTTTTAATTCAATGCTGATTAGTTATTTTGTTCAAACGGTTTTCTTTCTTTACATGTGCTTTTGGTTATTGTTTTGATGAAAAAATCATAATTGGCAATTTGTAGAAAGTGAATTTAAGAATTGAGTTGATAGTTTCAGAAATTTGATGGGAAAAGATGCATAAAGCAAAAATGTTTCTTTCAATTTTAAGTCAAGAGGTGTAAAAGTTTTTGCCAGTTTTTAATTGTTTCAAAACATTTTGTTTTGGTTTATAAAAGTTTAGAAATTTTTGTTTTCTAGGATTTTGACATTTTTTGAAAGAAACTTTGTTTTGAAAGTTCGAAATTTTTGAATTTTAAGCATCTTTGAATCAAGCACTGATTTTGAAGGAGAATCTTTGAAATAGTAAATTCTTGTTGTCTTTAGTAAGTTTCTTTATAAAATTGTAAATATTTTGGAGAATCGCTTGTCAAATTGTAACTTGAGGGACGTGTAATTACTTTCTTGCTTTAATTCCAAAGATTTTTTGCAAATTTGAGTTCCGAATTAAATTTTATAACCACAATTATAGTCCTTGTTCTTTTTGAAAATTAGGTCGATTAGTAATTTGTTTAGATAATGAAAATCGTTTTAATTTGAACTATTAAGAGAGCTCTCTAAATCTGAAAGAGTGCGGATTCGTTTTTTAAATAGTAGGTAAAATAATTTACTATTTCAAATTAGTAATTTTCTACTACCAATTAGTAGTTTTCTACTAATTAATAGTCAAATTTCTTACTATTCCAAAGAGTAAACGAATCCGCACTCTTTAAGAGTAAAAAAACTACTAATTCAGATTTAGAGAGAGCATATAGAATATTTTTGTTTTAATATCGAAGCTAACTATTCTAGAGCAGCAAAAAGTCCCACTAGACTAAAGTTTATCTGTTTCAATTCCCACTTGTTCAAAATGTCTGTTCTTTTACTTTCATAATAATTTACATCTACATTTTCTAAAATTAGCAACATTTCATTACATTAGCAACTATTTTTTGCTACTGTTTCGTTACTACCCAGATAGCACAACAATTTGCAGAAAGTTTGTAGCAAACTTGCAACGCAAACTTCGCAAGTTTGCAATGCTATAGTTTGCAGCAAATTTGACGCAAATAGCGAAATGTCTCTCTTGTGAAAAGTTTGCAATGCAAACTGGCTGCAAATTTGCTGCTAACTTGCACGGGTAAATGACAAATTTTTAATTAAAATAATATTATCTTACAATCATTTGTGGATGTTTAATTAACTGAATTGCACATAATAATTGCACGTAATAATAAGTAATATTATCCATTCAAAGTTTGATATGCTAGTTTTCAAAAGTTGGGAAAACGAAGAAAAACTTATAATTATTAGTAACTTTGTATCGAAACTTAGGACAAAAACATTGGAAATTGGTATATGTAATTGAAAAAACGTAGAGAGTTTGTGAAAAAGGAAGCGCATCAATTTTTCGTATGCAGCATTTCATGGGTCTTCTGGGTACATGAGTCCCAACGACAACCAACGAAGCTATCCGAGCGATTCCCGAGTGATAGTTGCGTATCAAGCGAGTGCGGGTACCCAGGGTTAGGTTAGTTGCGTGGTTAGGTTCTTCGATTATACTTTCTTTTTCTTTTCTTAGTTTATTTAGCTTTAGTTTCAGATATTTCGCTAAGATTTTTAATACTTAATTTATAGTTGATAGGGTACCTCAATTCGTTTAATGTGCAATTTAGGTAATTAAACATCCACAAATGATTGTAAGATAATATTATTTTTATTAAAAATCTGTAATTTACCCATGCAAGTTTGCAGCAAATTTGCAACAAGTATGAATTGCAAATTTGCAGCAACTTTGCATTGCAAACTTGCGAAGTTTCCGTTGCATGTTTGCCGCAAATTTTCTGCAAATTGTTGTGCTATCTGGGTATTTTCTACATTGGCATAAAGTTTCAACTATTTCAATGTTAACTTTTCGTTATAACTGGATCATTAAATTTTTACAGTTGCAACGAAATGTTATCATTGAAATAGGTATGTATTTCAATCAAGAGATTTTATATGATAACTAAAGTTCTTTTAACTAAATAAATGTTTATAACTAAATAAATGTTGATGACTAAATAAATGTTTATAACTAAATAAATGTTTATAACTAGAAAAATGTTTATTGCCATTGTTAGAAAGTTTTGAGCTCATCTCATTTGAACCCTATAAGCCATTTATTAGTTACATTATTACAATGTATAACAACAAAGTTTGTTGACATTAGAAAGTTTTAAGGTTCATAACAGCCATAAAGTTCGTTTTATAAAATTAGAATATAAGATTTGAGGTTTATGATAATTATAAAGTTTGTTTTTTTGTTGACAGACGGGAATGCCAAATATGACTCCAATGACGGGAGTTACAGCAATATCGCAGTCGATGTCAAATCTGTCTATGCAGGTGCATCCACATCATTCGATGGACTATAACAATCCTGGTGTTCATTACCAAGCGTACAATGCTGCAGTGCCGAATGCATATCATCCACAAAGCAACCATTCATCTTACTGGTTTGCGGGTCCTTCTCATCCACAACAACCATTGCCTCAGCCCACAACATCAGCTTACTCAATGCCCTCAGTGGCAACTGTTCACTACAACAGTTGCCCCTCTTCTTGTACTTCTGCCTGGACTCCACAATACATCCAACATCATACCCATCATCAAATACAGTATAACCTCCCACCAAGTCCGGAATCTCTTTCACCCAACTCTCAAAGCTCATTAACAGCAGCTTACCAATGGTCTATGGCTTCACCTGCCGAGCAACTTATGCTTGAAGAATCTATTTCCGGAAGAAGATGCACGAGATGCAAATGTCCCAATTGTCTCAAGGAAGGTGGATGTGTTGGTCCAGATGGGAGGAAAATCCACTCTTGTCACTTTACGGGATGCGGAAAAGTTTATGGAAAGACATCTCATCTTAAGGCTCATCTGAGATGGCACAATGGCGACAAGCCTTTCATTTGCTCCTGGCTATTTTGTGCCAAGAAGTTCACAAGGAGCGACGAACTTCAGCGACACATGAGAACCCATACTGGGGAGAAGCGATTTGCATGTCCCTTGTGCGTTAAAAGATTTATGAGAAGTGATCATTTGTCGAAACACGTTAAGACTCATGAGAACCAGAAACGCAAGGCTGCCAAAAAAGTCGCAGACAAGGAAAATTTTCCAAAATCTATGAAAGATGACGATGCTTCTAATCAACAGCATCAGTATATTGAACATTATCAATATCTCTAGAAAACTGTTAATTATTTATATAGCCATGAAGGCTTGAGTGGGTGAAGGGAGAACTGAACTGCGAAATTTTCAAAAGTGCCATATAAAAATTAGAAAAAAATAAAAAAATATAAATATCTTTATAATATTCTTAGGATTTTCCTAGTTGTAGAAAATTATATCCTATCGACACGAGGCCTTAGTCGAAATTATGTCATGATAAGAATTATAAAGAAACAAAAAAAGAAAAAAAAAGAAAGTGAAAAAAAAAATATATATTTGACTGTAGATAAAAAAGTGTATATTATATACGATGAATTAATTCATTGTCATGGTCGTGATGTTAAGTATATAATAACAATAAATTTTGTGTAAATTACATTCCTCTGTGGGTGCAGGGCTGTGAATATTGTAATATACACGTTTGCGTACATTAATTGTAAAAAGTGTTAATTATGTTTAAAAATTTTCAATAACATATATGCTATTTATTAAGTATTAGATTTTGGTGATTTTAAGTATCTTGATTGACATGAATTTTATAAATGAATAAGAATGCTGTGAATAGTTTTATATGTGAAATAGAAAAACTTGTATTTTGTAAATAAGAAAAATCAAGTTTTGTAAATACTTGTAAAAAGAGCATAATTGTTTTTAGAGAATTTGCGTAATTAAATAAAAAAAATAATAAAAATAATAAAAATATATTTACCGACTGTTTTCTATCATCACAGAAAAAATCTATAGGATCAATTTGAGTAACGCTATACTCAATTTGAACCGCATAAAATATTTACAAGGTGGATGGCACAACATTCTACGTCGTTTAGAATTTCTCAATTTGAGCTTAAAGTTAAGGTTTTATTATGTTTTTAACTTAATTTTTATGCATTCTTGTGATACTTTTAATTCTTCTAATCATGTCTTACAATTTTAAATTTTTGATTTGAATTTTTTTATTAAATTTGCCAATGGGGTTCTTTTTAAAAACATTCATTCTACATAAATATTTAAACTCTTAGGAGAGTATATCATTTTGTATAGATAACTAAATTTTAATTCAAATGTATGAAAAAAAATAAGTTTTTTTATATTAATTCAAGATTATCCCATATTTTCTGAATTTTTGAATATATACCCTTTTTATGTGACCGTCCATAACAAAAAGTACCTTAAGTCAAGAGCGCATAAGGTCCCTTTTGTCGTGGATGGTCAAATATTTTTTACTGTTGTTGGTTATATTCGTTTTGCAATTAGATATTTACTCTTTCGATTATGGGAAAGATCATAATATCTTATTATATTATAATTCTTTTGTAAATTTTAGAGATTAAATATTAATTCGATCGTACTAAACAAAATCTTTCTTTATATATGTTACGTACCAAGCTCGAAATTGTACAGAGCGCGGAGTGTACAGCGATTTTTGTACAGACCGTGGTCGGTACAAGGCATTTTGTACAGAGCCTTCGTTTCCGGGCTCTGTACAGAGATTTTTGTTTTGATTTAGAAAATCTAGCAATTGATATTTGTAAACAAAATATTGATAAAGGAAATTCAGAGCCAGATATTGAAAATACACCAGAAGCCATGATAAACAAATTACATGAAAATATAAACAAAAATCAAAAATTGGCTGCCGAAGGACTTGAACGACAAGCAAAAGGATGAAGATGGCAAGTGATGCTAAATATTTACCATTAAAAACTGGAAACAACGTTACTGCTCCTATACCGGATATCGACAGGAGTAAATGTGATCTGAGAAATCTAATTGGTATGTTATATTTTCTTGATAACAATGAAATCTTTTAGAATAAACAAAAATGTTAATTTAGATTTACTAATTAATTTTTTATTTTTTGATTATATTTATAGGTGTTATTGATGTGACTGAAGATAATTATTACAAAGTTGGAACGAAAGATGGAATTATTGCCCAAATGTTCAGTAGAAATCAATTAGCACCAACAAGTACTGACTTTTTAAAACCTGACGATGTTCCAGATGCGAGGGGTCGTCAACTCTCAATTAAGCCTGTACGAAGAATATATTCTCAATGAATATCATGGGAATATTTGAGAATACTTGGGAATACTTAAGAATATAGAATATTCAAAATATAATGAAATTTTCGAAAATATCATTAAATATGTGAAAGAATAAGTTTTTAATATAAAAAAAAAATTGAATTTTGTCCTCCATGGCAGATTTAGAAGAGAGTAGACAAGAAATTATCTGTCTTTGTGAAAGATGCATCATTCTTCAAAATTCTTAAGCCGAAATATAGAAAATATTTTAAAAATAT
>WNHD01005789.1:0-30505 GCA_011057455.1 Ganaspis sp. Gsp50 | reverse complement strand
TTTGAATTTTTAAAAAATGTTAAAGGTTGATTTTTGTAAAAAATCCATCTATAAGGAAGCAAAATTTTCATGAAATGAATAGTTTTCTACTTGTTTTCAGTGTGTGATTGAATGATTGTATCAATGAAAACTTTTGAGTGTTAAATTTCTAATTATTTGTTTGAAAAACAATTAATTCAAAAATCAGTGTGGTTTCATCAATTTTCGTAATATCAATTGTTAATAAACGACAGTCATTTATTAAATATTCAACTACTGCAAATTTGGTTGTGAATTCAGTAACTCCAATACTTCGGCAACTTATTAGGTTGAAAATTAGTTAATTGATTAATTACATTAGGGTCGAATTATTGATTGAAGTTGAGCATTATTTCGACTGAATCAAATTCTGAACTAATTTTGGAAACAGATGAAAAGCGAGATTGCAAAGTTTAGTATTAGAAATTAATAAAAGTACAAAAATTGATCAATTTATAATAAAATTTGTTTACGTATATTAAAAAAACGTTTTAATAAAAAAAATTGCTTTTTGAAATTTTTACTTCTTGTTCATTACATTTTCGGTTTCATAAAAAGCAAAAGACAAATCCTATAAATAATGCACAGTAAAAACAAAGTCTTAAATCGTTTACAGCTTAAAACAAAAATTGCTGAATGTGAGCAAATTTTATGTCTTAAAACAAGAGTAAGTCAGTTTTAGGTTTTAAAATCCAACTCTTGACGCTGAAATTGAGTTGAAATAAGATCTGATGTAAAGGGGTTCAGTCTAAAATAGTCTGAAAGTAAGACTTCTTTTTTGCAGTGAGAATAATGATTAATATTAACATTATTAAATTGAACATGAAATTAATGTGGAAAAGAGAATACAAGATATATTATTAGAATCGATCCTAAAACAATTATTCATGAGTTAAGAATATTTTAATCTTGAGACAATAATATCGATCATCGAATTAAAAATACTTATTCTTGATTTAAATATTTAGAATATACTCTCTGAATCTTTATCAGTAGAAATCTACTTATGGCGTAGCTAAAAATGAGCTGCTGATGCAATAGGTTAAATTCTGCTGGAAATTGATAATTCTTTTCACTGATTGGCAGTGGAATTTAACTGATTGCACCAGTAGTCAAAGTTTGACTGATAATATCACAGTTCAATTCTACTGACAAGTAGTACGAAAATTTACAAATTTTCAGTAGAATTAAACTATAATTGTATCTTTAAAATTCCAACTGAAGTAAAACGCTACTGCAAATAAGTAACTACTTTAACTGATTGTCAATAGAAGTTCATTTCGAGTAGATTTTTACTAATTTAATGAGTAGGTAACTTTTAGCTACGAAATTAGTAGGTATCTTTAGTAGAAATTTATTTATTTATTTATATTTATTATCTTTAGTATAAATTAGTAGGTATTCAGATTTAGAGAATATTCTCGGATCAAGACTAAAATATAATTGGCTCAAGTATTATTATCCTTGAATCAAGACAATTTATTCTTAAATCAAGACAGTTTATCCTTGAATCAAGATAATGTACCCTTGTTTTAAGAATGTATTCCTGCACAGAGAAACACCACAAGTGAAATTTACTTAACATTTAAGTAAAAAGTACCTCAAAAAATCGAGTTGATGTAATTACGTGAAAATTACTTAAAATTTTAAATGAAACCTACGTGAACTTCACTTAAATAGTTACATAAATAACACTGAAAAAATGTCTGATTAACTTGAATAACTTCTAGTTAACTGATTAACTAGAAAGAATGTTAAGAGTGCCCTTACTATTTTTCTTATTAAATTAACTAAAATTTTAGTGAACTTAACGTTTTATGTATATTATTTTGCTGAAAAAGTTAAGTTAATATTACAAGTGTTGAGTAGATTTTACTTAATCATATTAGAAAATATCACTTGCCATTTTCTCCGTGCAAATCCAGAAGGATAATTCTTGAATTTTTTTGAATTCTTGAATTCGTTTTTCTTCCTTTATATAATGGATTTTATTATTTACGTTATCTATTTACGTTAAAAATTCCAATTAATTGCAATTTAAATTAAATCGCATTTAATGCACGTATTAAAAACATTGAAAATAAATTCTCAACGCTATAACCTTGCCATCTATACCCAAAAATTCTATTCACAAAACTCAAAGAAATAATTAATTACAAAAAAACCAATTTGCCTCCACGCAGGAAAAACAGAATGTTAAATTTCAAGATGAACTTGTATTTTTACAGTCATATGTCTCTAGAATTCCTATTTATCTTGGAATTTAACAGATGATGCATTGAAAAAGAACATTTTATTTTTTCTGTGCAATAATCATTAATAAGCAATTCGTTAACAAATTTTCTCTTATTTCCATTTCAACAAGAATCACAAGTTTTTTAAAAAACTACCCGAATTCATGACTTTCTTTGATCTATGACAATTGACAAGGATTGTTAGGTTTTCCTGACCTATAACCTGTTTGAAACTCAAAAGAAAACAAAAAACATTTGCAGCAAGAGTCAACAAGGAAAGTTTTAAGAGAAAGCACGTGGAAGTTGCATCGATTGCACATACGCATCTATACACAAGAGTGAGGAATCTTTCGATAGGATTTCATATAAAAGTGTCTATATTGAATACTGCAGATGTCTATACAGGTTTCTAAGGGTACTGAGACTCAGGTACATCCCAGCCAAGTATCTTTTTTTTCTTCGACTAGTACTTCTTCTACTTCTTCTTTTACTACTTTTGCTACTACTATTCTTTTTATTCTTCTTCTTATTCCTTTCCCTGGCGGTATGTCTTCCTTCGTTTTGCCCTTATTGCCCTTCTCTTAGCTTGGCTAGAGGCTAGAATACATTCTCTACCTTGGTTTTATTTGCTCACCGGACCACCTACACCCACCTCAAGCAACTAATGCTCCTTCTTCATAATACCATGTCGAGAAAATCGTTAGTAATAAAATATTACCCCGCATCAGCAACAGCAATCATTATTACCAGTCATACAATAATTAGACTTCAATCAGTGCAAATATATTGTTACTCTATAAATTGCAATTATTACGCACTGAAAACTACCACTGTTTACTTGCGCTTATCAATTTAAATTCCTTTCATTTTTGCTCGCATCCACAAGTTGAATTACCTTTACTACCAGAGAAGGTATAAAAAAAAGGTACCAAAAAAAGGTACCAAAAAAAAGTATCAAAAAAGAAAAGGTATCACGAATTCTAAAGCAATTTAAACACTTTTTTTTCCTCATTTTGCTTCTGTTCTTTATAGCTTAAAGTTTTGATATTAATTAAATAAACACGAAAATAAAAAACACTAAAGACATTGAATTGCAATTTGGATACGATTGGAATGCGTCCAATTTTTAACGCTTCGAAATTCAAATGTTTTCAATTTAAATACGTACAAAACCTTGGAGACTCAAAAATTCAAAGCATCCAAACTAAAATCCTAATTTTAACTTCTCGATACCAGTGTTGCTAAATTCCATTACGTCAAAATCCAAAAGCGTTTCATTTTTAACGTTTTACATTTCGAATAATCTAAAAATACAAGATGCTGATTTTTACAAAATAAATTTAAAGAGAAATCACGAATAAAATAAATTCAAAGAGGAATACCGTAAATTCAAAGAGGAATGCCGTAAATTCAAAGAGAAATAAAAAAAAGTTCTAAAACACACATTTAAGAAAGTTTTGCAAAATCTGCATGTATCAATTTATTTGCTAAGGGTGTGAAATATCTCGAATATAATCATCAGCAACAAGAAAAAGCAACAATAATTGGCCAAAAAATTGATTCAATCATGAATTTAAATTGCCGATAATTTAAAGTTTTTGTGTCAAAAAAAAATCTCGAAATTTGTGTGCTTATAATGTAAAAATTCAGGCGTTTCAGAGTTTTAGGTCCGAACAGTCACGCGAAGAGAAGAATGACGAGTTTATTTTTTTCAGGCCAACTTTTTTCGATAGAAACACTCAATCCGGTTTTAGAAGGTCTAAAACTCTAAATTCTAGATCTTTTGTATTGCCAGTCGACATTTATTCCACATAATACATATAGAGGAGATGAGAATACAATTCAGAATATATGATAACAAAGTGATATTTTTAAAATCACTGGTTTCTTGTTAACCACTGCCAATTAATGAAAATTATTTATTGACACGCTGTTTAAAAAGAGAAAAAAGATAAATTTATTCAAATGTATAATCTACTGAAGAAGATTTCATTCAAACTGCACTCACATTTCATTATATTTTATTACATTTACATAAATATGGAAACAAAATTTGTTTGAACAATTATTTTTTCAATCACAGAATAAATAATATATCAAATAAAGTGTACTTGAATAATTAAGTGCTTGAAAACAAGTAAATTTGTAAACTTTGAGGTTTATAAATTTGAATAAAGACTCTCAAATTTGCGAAAATTGTCTAAGCATCGATCAATTAAAATAAATAGTTAAGAAGTACTAATTGGTTGATCAAAATTTACTGCACTGATTGCAGTTGTGGTTAATTGAAATTAGAATAGACAGATTTGAATACATCGAAGTTTGTATTGACTGAAGGGACAAATACAAGTTCAAATCGACTGAAATTTACAGACAAATATACAAGTTCGAATTTGATTCAATTTAAATGAAGATAATGAAGATTGGTCAAAATAAAAACGAATAAAATGAATTAACTTCCAAAATTTACAAATCCTAGAATGTCTTCAATTTAAAAAAGAAACATCTTTGAGTCAAAAAACATTTCCACAGTGTACTTAAAAGTATCAAATTGATATCAAAAATATCGAATTGATGAAGATTTTGTGATCAATTTGATACTGTCTGTGATCAATTTGATACTTTTTGATATCAAGTTGATACTTTTAAGAAAACTGTGCCTTGAATTAGAAAACTTTCCTTAAACAAAGTTCTTTTTAATCAAAAAACTTTCATTAAACAAAGTTTTTTTAATCAAAAAACTTTCATTAAACAAAGTTTTTTTAATCAAAAAACTTTCTTTGAATTAGAAAACATTTTTTAAACCAGAAAACTTTCACCCAAAACTTTTTTTAAATCAGAAAACTTTTTTTTTGCTTAATTTTTTTAAGAATTTTTCTTTGAATAATTAAATTTTTATTACATTTTTTTAATCGAGAAGAGTTTCTTTTGTTAAACTAAAGAAAAATGATTCTAAATCAAACGAAACAATAAATCAAAGTGATTCCTTTAAACTATAAGAGAATCCTTCGTAGTAAAAAATCGAAAAGATTTTTGATAATAAGGCGTTTCTAGCATGAAGCTGCACCTCGAAAATATTCCCTCCCGATAGCAACGAATAAACGTACCGCGTCTGATCCATATCACTGCATTATAAAAATACTCAAACTACATTAAAAATCTTTTTACAAAATTTTTTAAAATCCAAGAAGTATGATCGATTAATTCAATCCTGAAGTTAACTGTCGAAGAAATGGCGCTGAACTTTGCACACGCACGCTGACAGCGGTGGAGATCTGACGATAGTCAGGGAGCAAAAATGATTTATTGCTGGTGGACATGCCACGTCGAGCAAACTTTGCAGAACGTTACAAAGTTGTCGAGGTCAACGCAAAATTTGGATAGTTGTCTGCACTGGCAGAGCTTTCTTTTGTTCTTTATTCATCGGCGAATAAATTATTGAACCAATCAATTATCAGTTCCGGAATAGAAAGAAGAAAAAGAAAATAGAAAGAAATAGAAAAGGATATACAATTTAATCAATAGAATATACATTAATTTAATTTACTGCATTGAATCCAGGTAAAGAAGAAATAATTAAAGCGAGTTAAGAAATAAAAAAGCAAAGCTACCGGTCATCATAAGCAAAGCTTTGGGCGAGAAAAGGATTGATTGCCAGACCGTAATGCGAAAAACACGAAAGAACATTAGTCGGATGTGCCCAGCTTGTCACGTGCATTCGAACGAAGATTAATGGTGAAAGAAGCATGAACGCGTTATAAAGTAGGAGCACGTTAACTCCTTCACACGCCTCTTTTTCCAGTTACCTAATTTTAATTACAATTTTTGTGACCCACCCCAACGTACTTCGATTCTCTTTATCTCTTCATTGGTCCACAAGCAAGAACACCGCGACTCTAAACATTACCAAAAATAATCCTTTATTTCTATTATTCTATATATTTCTATTTTTCGCTATATTTATTTATATCGCTACTAATTGCATTGCTTTTAATTACATCGCTATAGTTATTAATATCGATATAGTTATTAATATCGCTATAGTTATTAATATCGCTATAGTTATTAATATCGCTATATTTATTAATATCGCTATATTTATTAATATCGCTGATAATTACATCGCAATATTCAATTTTACCCTTTTAAGAAACAAAAGTCACGGATCGATTTCATTTACCCAATTTCTAAAAGCTAAAATAAACACTAATAAAAAGAGTGCTAAAAATTAAACCAAACAGCCCGTGTAGAAAAATTTCGTGGCGCTAGCTAGCAGCGCTAGATACATGGTAATTTTGAATACAATCTCGCGCTGCTAGCTAGCGCCACGAAATTTTTCTACACGGGAATGTTCGAATTTTTGTCGATTTTAAAATGCGAGAAAATAGAAATCCAGAAATTTTAGAAAATAGAAATTCAGAATGATCATTTTATCGTAAGTTTCTTATCATTACTCGTGTATCTTATCATTACCAAAATTAAGAATTTTACGATTCATTACATTTTTGTGCAGCATGATAATCAATAAATTTTTGTGCAAAGTGATAATTTAATGGACTGTTACTAATCAAGAGGCAGTATCCGATATGTATAAGTGCCTGTGATGGTGCTATAAAAACTGCATTTTCTGATAAACATCAAGGACAAGGTTTATTTGTACACTTGATAATTAAATTGATGAAAATTAATCAATGTACGAAAGAAAATAAAATCGATAATAAAAGAGCTGAAAAAAAGTAAACCGGTAACATTTTAACATTAAAGTTCTTCGTAGCAGTGTCCCATAAAAGGAACCTTGTCTTATTATCAACAAGTAATGATCTGTGAAGCTACATCAAGGTTATTTGTAAGTGTAATACATTTTAGAAATTGTCCTTAATGTGCAGTATACGTATTCTCATACTTTGTACATTAAACATACAAAGTACAAAAATAATAAACGTACAAATAAACCGACAACTTTTTATCCTTACTTACAAGGACATATATAAAAATAGAAACATTAAACAAAATCTTCATGAACGTGGTACTTATGATATCAATAATTTTGTTACTTTTTAGTTAACTATGAACTGGTGGCTTCTTAATTACATACACAGAAATATAACAAACTGTTGTTCTTCATTACATCACCTGTTAAATTTCAAAATGCTTTAGAATATATACGCGTGTATATGCGCAAGCGTGTATATATGCGCATGCATGTATATATGCGCATAAAAGTTAAAGTTCTCCATGGAATTTAACAACATTGCATTGAAAATTAAAAAAAAAATTCTGTATAATTGAAATGTATACAAAAACAATAAAAAAAACATGAAGTATTCAAAAATCATACATTGAAATTGCGAAAAATCAACTTTATTCTTTTTATAAAGTCCAAATGCGTAATAATTGATGAAAAGTAAAAAAATGGGCAAAGTGACTTCAGGTGTCTTATATTTCGGGCATATATTGGCAGAGAGAGTGTAAATGAATAATAATTTATTGAGTTTACTCACCTCGGTGCGCTGCTGTAACCTCTTGTTCAGCTCATAGAGTCGGTAGTCCGGTTGGTTCATGAATGGTGTGTGCCTCCTGGGGACAGGCAACGATCTGTCAGACCAGACCGAGAGGTCATGTTAGGGTGCTGTGTACAATGTGTTTTGTGTGTGTCACGTGTATCATGCATATTTCAATAAAATTTAAATTATAATTAACCCAACCCACAACTTTGCTCGCAAATCTTATCATTCCTTCAAAATAAATTATAATCCAATCTACTTCCTCACTAAACGCCATTCAAACCTCGTTTCCCAGTCTCTTTTAATCCAACAATATTTTTTACACCAAAAATTACCTCAAAAAATTGTTGCTCCAAAAAACAATCACTTTAAAACAATTTTTTTCCAAATTCATTTGCAATTTATTTTCATTCTTTTCGTTTTTTATTCTTTATTTCTGTAGTATTTTTGTATCTTAGATTGTAAATTTAACAATTGTTCTCTAAAGAAAAGGATTGAAAAGAACGAATAAAAATTGAGAAGCGTTTTTGAATGAGTTTGAATTAAAAAATAATGTTCTTAAAATTATGAATTGTAGGAAGAGAGAAAAAGAATTGGTGCGAAGATATTTTGCGAGCAAAGTGGTGAGCGGCACAAATGCTAATTAGAAAAGATTTCTTTAGTGTGTAGAGTAGACTAATAACTACTATTAAAATTATATCATCGGACATCGGTGAGGAAGCAGACACAATGTGAAAGTAAATTTCAATTTGAATGAGATTTCGATCTTTTCTCATAAGCGCGTATATTTATTGGGGGAAGATGTATGGAACTTGGAAGAAAACGATAAATGAGAGAAATACCCTTACACGTTGTTAGCTGTTCATTCTCCCAGAAGCACAAATCCAACAATGGATTCGTCTTCTATTACGATTCAATCGTGGGAAGACTTATCTACTCTCAGACGTTAACATATGAATGGTACTGATGTAAGTCAAATCAAAGATAACCTAATCTTGCAACGATTTATCAGCACGAGATATCAGAACGTAAATTAATTATGCATAATAAAGTGGACAATCAATATCAATTATATACCAATAATTATGTATAAAATGTTCTTTGCAAATCAGCTGCTGATTCATTTGATAATTTATTATATGTATTGATACGTGTTGATATCTATTTTACTTATTACCTTTCAACGTATAGATGTATAAATAATAAATGTAGTAATGTTTATCGATATGTAACGATATGCATCAATACGTATATAGATCTTTCTTTATATGTATCAATATGTATCAACTTGTAAATCAATATGTATCAAAAAAAAAGTTTGACGTCAAAAATTCTGGGAAAATTTGAATACAATATGTATCAATTTTGTATCAATATATATTAATATATATTGGACCGGAATTGGTCTGTAATAAATGAATAAATAATAATAATACTAATAATAACAATAATAATAACAATAATAATAATAATAATAATATATATCAAAATATTCAATATATATCAAATTGTATCAACATGTATTAACACGAATCGACATGTATGAATTTTTATCACCACACATCAACGTCTACATGCATTGATTATTATTTAAATGATACCTATCAATAATAAATCAATAGCATGTCAACAATACATCAAGAACAACAAAACTGAATTAATTATTTTGACCAAGTCTTATGGAAGGATTGATTCTTTTCTTCAATAATGAATTAATCAGTGCTTAATGACTATTCGTGTTGATAATAAAGGATAATAGTTTGGAAAACGGTGAAAGTGGTCTTGAACTTGCGAAAACCTTGTCAGGAGTAATCAGAGTCGCAGACCATGTCATAGCGGTTATAAACACATGGTAATTAACGTCAAAATGATATTACTTAACACGCTGGTTTCCGAGACAGGGGTATACACATAAACATATTCGTGGCGACGCATACAGTTAGTTAGATATTTGAAGACAGAGCAGGGATTACTAAGAAGGAAGTACAGCCGTGATTAATTGCAAACGTGTGCCCTGTTTGCTCTTAATAGAGAACTCATCCGCCCTTTTAGGGGACAAATATAATTCCCTCATTCATCCTTAACACAATCTCATCTTCTCATATATCGCACTTTTACTTTTTAAAGAAACTTTTAACAAAATGTGCAACAGTTTCGAGTACTCATTTACTTCATAGTATAGATGCTTAATCTTTATAGAATACTATAAGGTTTAAGATTTAGAATATCGATATAGAATATATTTGATATAGACCTAGGAACTTATATTATATTGAATAAATAAAATGTATAAATATAGAAGCTCAAGCTTCAGAATAACACTAAAAAATAGATGTCTTATTTTAAGAAGTTTAGACATTTTAAGAAGATTAGGGTGTATGCCTTATAGGTGGAAATAACGTAAAGCGCTTCCTTATTGGTCCTAATTTTAATAAACGTCTTAAAAATGACCACCTAAACGACTTAAATCAAGACACCTGTTTTTGCAGTGAATGAAGCCCAAATTTTAATATGTACTATATATTTTAAATTTTAATATGCTAATACTTAAATTTAATGTACTAAAGCTTGAACTTTAATGTACTGAAGCTTAAACTTTAATAAACTAAAGCTTAAACTTTAATAAACTAAAGCTTATACACTGTAAAAACTAGTGATTTAATTTAAGACCGTTTAGGTGATCATTTTTAGGACGTTTATTGGCGTCTTAGAATTTGGACCAATTAGGGAGCGTCTAATGTTATTTCCTCCAATAATGAATAAACCATAAACATCTTAAATGTCTAAAAGTCTTAAAATAAGACTCCTGTTTTTGCAATGTGAACTTTAATAAACTAAAGCTTATACACTTTAATAAGAAACTAAAGCTAAAACTTTAATATACTAAAGCTTAAACTAAAAGTGAACAGTTACAATTATTGATAGTGTCTAAAATTGATCATATTTTAAGAAACGTTTGATTGAACAATACAAATTTTGTAAATTAAATACTGACTGGCCAAAGTAAATTGAGCGTATGAAAAATACGAATTGTTTTGATGGCAAATATTGTAAATAATTGATGCATACTTTCTCCGGGTTTATTACATGAACAAACAGGTAATTTACTAACAAAATACTTTTTAGAAGAACACTATTTTACTGAAAAAGTCAAATATTTTTCATTATTCAAAGTTCAAAATTAGCTCAACGTTTATATTATATTCGGAGAAACGAATATAATATATTATACAAACAGATTCCGTCTGTATAATTTTGCAGACGTTTTTATTGCTTAAAACAAAAAATACTACTCAAAATGTAAAACAAAATTTTTCACCCTTAATCTAATTTCGTATCGCATATCATTCAATTATACACATTTATTTACCCTATGTAAAATATTTCCTTTTTTTTCGCAACGATAATTAAGTTCAATTTAAAGAGATTTTCGAAAACTAAAGAACAAATTGACTTGTAAATTAGAGTTCAACAGTGCCAGAGCAGTTTCTAACACGTTTTATAATCTTATCTACAAACGTTATTTGCGAGATACATTTAAGAGGCTAAGGTCAGCATATGCACTCTCTTATAGATTCGAATCTATTATACAAGAATGAATACACTTAATTCAAAAATCATTCGCCAAGGAGAAGAATCAATTGTAATTATGTACAAAAAAGAACTTGTAATAATTGTTACAGATTACAAAAAAATCTAACAATTGTCACAGATTATAAAGCGACTCTGACGATTGTTGCAGATTGTAAAAAGACTTTGCAATTGTTGCAAATTGTAGAAATACTTTGCAATTGTTGCAAATTGTAAAAATACTTTGCAATTGTTGCAAATTCTATGCAATTGTTGCAGATTGTAAAAAGCCTCTAACAATTGTTATTGATAAAATTATTTATCTCTGCGTTAAGGGGACTTTACATTGGATTAAGAATGATTTTCTAAGCGTGTGGTATAAGCGAAATCAGAGGCTGAACTTGGCGCGTATCAGTGTAATTTACGTTAGATGGGTTAGTGGTCTAGGAAGCTGGACCAGTCATAGTTATTAAGCTTGGGTTAATGGGTTTAGTTTGCAAAGCTAATGGGCGCGAGCCAGTCGCACGCGGCTGTTGGAAGCCTCGATCAGCTGACTGGACAGCTGGTAAAATGAGTTGAGAAACACTGCTTGCAGGGGTCTCAGATTGGGTTAGCAAAGGGCGCAGTTGGGGTGACGGGGGTGGATTTCGAGGGAGAAAAGAGGGTGTTATTAGGGGTTGCTCATGGGGTGGCAGTGCGATCAATGCCAGGGAGTCATGCTAGCCCCCCTTTCAGTTTATATATAGAAGCCTACACATGCACGTCCCAGCTAAACTGTATGGGTGTCAGACTTAATGTCAGTGTCTGTGTACGTCCGTATGTCCACATGTACTCAAAAGGGAACCAACCACTAGTACTTCTTTCTTCCTAAAAATATTTACCATCTCTTTCACTTTTCACCGTCTATTCCCAAATCTTGCCTAAAACATTGCCCATTTCGTAACATTATTCATATCATCAATTGGGGTGAATTTCTCTCAAGTCTGGACATTAGGATGATTAGAAAATGCTTTTTTTGTGTAATTTCCTTTTACTTGTTTGTCAATTTTCAGTTACTTATTTTTTAAATAATTCCTGTTTGCTATTTTTTTAATAATTTTCGTTTACTTATTTGTCAAATAATTTTCGTTTGATTATTTGTCAAATAATTTTCGTTTACTTATTTGTCAAAAATTTTCGTTTGCTTATTTGTCAAAAATTTTCGTTTGATTATTTGTCAAATAATTTTCGTTTGCTTATTTGTCAAAAATTTCCATTTGCTTATTTGTCAAATAATTTTCGTTTGCATATTTGTTAAATAATTTTCCTGTTTTTGCAATGTGTCAAATAATTATCCGTTTTTCTTTTGCAATGAAAGTCACTAACACAATGGTTGTACATACTGTTGTGAAAACATGATTTAAAGTTAGCTTTTCATAACTCATGAATCATCACTAATCGTAATTTCAATATTAGATATAAAACTTGAATAACCCTGAAACGAAATTAGATTAATTGAGTTAATGAATTCTTTTATCCCATCAAGATTGTCCATAATATATTATTCCAATGAATATGACTTATAGATCTACAAAATAATCCACCTGACAATTATAAATATAAAAATCCAATGCAACATGCAGATTGAAAATTGACAAAAAAGAGTTATTTTTCAGATTTGAATAAGTGTAACAATAATAATAGTTTTCAATAAACCGTAATAGTGACAATAATAATTTTCGTCTTTGAGTTGTGAAGAGAAGCTGAAGTTTGGTGTCAATTAGTCATCGTCTAAGAAGAATTAATGTACCAGATGTTCGATCTGTGGGTTAATTTTAAACTAAGACCCTTTCCGGGGTCGAAAACTGTTGGAAAAAATAGTTGGTGATTGGTATTTCAGATCAGTCATGTGTACGAGGCTAGACGTGATTTTGTGGCCAAAGTGTATGAAAGAAGCACAGTTGTTGTTGTAAAGAAAATATTAAGTCACTCATCACTGCACGCGATCAACTATACATCTATTATATATGTGTAGATGTACATATAGTTACAGGTGTTTAGGCGTGCTGCACGCGTTCTTGTCATAATGCCGAGAAAGTGCAACAATTACTGCAATACGATGACAACGTTCCATAACTCTTAGTATACGAACCAATCAAACCCATCATTCCCACTAATCATGATTCTCACACAGAAACAATAATATTCAACAATGTAGGAACCTGCCTTGAATTTCAATTATTCGCTTAAAAAAGATAAATACAGTTTTTTAAACAAACTATTCCAGACTTTCGGAAGAAATCAAATTATTCGCGAATCAAGAAAACAGCGGAATTTAGATAAATTTATCAATGATTGAGTTTTTGGTTTAAAATATTTGTAAATCTAAATGAACAAACAAATGTATGTGAATAAATAAATGTAAGTGAATAAAGAAATGTAAGTGAATAAAGAAATGTAAGTGAATAAACAATTGTAAGTGAATAAACAAATGTAAGTGAATAAACAAATGTAAGTGAATAAACAATTGTAAGTGAATAAACAAATGTAAGTGAATAAACAAATGTAAGTGAATAAACAAATGTAAGTGAACAAAGAAATAAAAGTGAACAAATTTAAATGAATATACAAATCAAAGTGAATATACAAACTTAATCGAAAATATCAATTTACTAAATGAAACCTTTGTTATAAAAAAGTACACACGAGTTAAAAGATTAATAAATAAATGCAATAATATGGTGAATTGTAAAATTATTAGGAGCATAATTTATAATGTGCGACATCTGACAACATGATACGTAGGAAGATTATACTGGTTTGCCATACACAACAGAACCCCTCGATAAAGCAACTCACCCTTACCCGACCAGCCCACGTGATTTAGTCCGCAGAGAGATTGCAATCTACCTCTGATTGATTCCCGAACCCGCATGTAACAATGTTCATGACACGTGGCTTTGCAGCAACACGCGGAATCATTGCCGCTCGTTATCATTAAAAGAAGTTGCAACTATTTTTCCTTAATTTCGCATATTAATTCACAACTAGAAAAACTCTTCTACTCGTCCTTGAACGACGCATACATCACTCTCATGTGCAATCAATTATGTCGCATATGTGCATCGCAAAGTCCACAACGAATTCTTTCATAACAGCGAAAAAAACATTACTTTATGAATATTATAAATAAAAACACAAATCTGTACCTCATTAATAAAAACATAAATCTATACCTCATTAATAAAAAGACAAATTATTGCTTCCTTGTGTAGTTACAAATTGTATTTTCTCAGATATTTAAAATATTATAATGAAATATATATATTAAATATATATATTATTATAATAAAATATTAAATGCATAAAAACAAGGCTTTCCTATGAGGAAGCAAAATATAAAAATTTATTTAAAATATATAGCCTATAATATCCTATAGTAACCTATACTCTATTCTATAATATATCTTCAACTGTTGCAAATTTCACAACATTATTGGGAATTTAAGAACTGCGGAAACAAAATCTTACTTTCAGTTCAAATTTCGGGCTGACAAAATGCACTTTATGAGCTCGAAATTTGAACCAAGTTAAAGACTTGTAATCCATCTAATCAGTTAATAGCACCAATTATTTTTTCTTTCTTTCTTTTTCTTTCTTCACTTACTTTTTTACTTATAAATAATTCTTTTGTATGATTCAAAACTACTGTTGAAAATGTATTATGATATATAAAAAGAAAAAGAATTAATGTTGATCACGGTAGCCTCTGCGCCAGGTAAGTATAAAAGAATTAATGTAAATTTTTAGAAAAGTGTATAAATTCTGTAAAAACTTGGAAAAAATAAGTAAGCAATAAAAAAGCAAAAATAATACAATACACATATTGTAAAAATCTATCAAGTTATACAAAGCAATAATCATTCATTTGTATTTGATGGGTTAATTATACTAGACTCAAGTAATATAATCTATTATAAATTATTTACTACTAATTTTATTACAGTCATTAATCGCTATTATAAATTGTTATCACACAAAAGAATCTTGAATTTTAATACAATATTGTCCCGCTACTGTTACAGTAGTCGTATTTATTTAACAACAATGTATTATTCATGTGCTCAATTAGCATATTGCATTAAAAGCAAGAAATAATTTTCGTTACTCAAGTTTGCGTCAAATAATTTTTATTTGATACGTTTGCATTAAAACCAAGAAACATTTCTTTAAGAAATTTGCATTAATCGTGAAAGAAGAAAAAATCTTAAGTTGGAACACTTGCACCAAACAATGGAAAATGTGTGTACACATTTTAATTATTTAATATATTAAATATAATAGAAAATGAACACCATTGCTACTTTTTGAATTTGTCAAAATAAGACTTGAAGATGACATGTGTTAAAATTAGCAAAAGGTGTTGTCTTTTTTTGGTGTAAGTAGTAAAAGTAAATATGAATACCGACAGGTTTTGTGATAAAGAGACAAGAAGCACGAGATCTCGCGTCGAAGGCGGAAAACACAGATGACTGGAGGCTGTGTGGGAGGCTGTTAATTTATTGCACATTAACGTCACTTGTCTCTGACCACGCACTGCGTATAGTGCAACTATACCAATCACTTTCCTACTGTCTGTCTTGCTAGGGCACGCATTATACATTCGTTACACCAAACTTCAGTTTCACCAAGTAAGACGTTTTCAGAGTAAAATATAACGTGAACACAGTTGTCATACGGAATTTACTGAGACGAATTGGACGTCATGAAATTACGCAAAATGCTCCAGATACCCAGAAACTATTCAGTCAACCAACTTCTCACAAGATTTATTTAATCTTACAAGATCTTTTTAAAAGAAGATATTATAGATAGCATACAAATTTATCTATGGAAACGTAACATTTACTATCAAAAGAAACTATCTAAAAATAGAAAACGTAACTTCCCGTGTAGAAATTTTGCCATCAGGGCCACACCGGGAATGTTATGGCCATGTCAGGCCCTGATCTGGACCTGTGTTTCATTCCCTACTTGGGCCGTAATCGGGGAATTTCTACACGGGATTTGACTATATAAACAATAAGAAAGGTATTTTTTACAAAACCAAAAATAAGATGTATAATTAGATTTCAATTAATTTCTCTCTCTCTCTGAAACTCATACTCTACACTGAAAAAAGAAGTATTGTTTTCAGCCCATTTTGGCTGGAACCGTTTATACATAAGTGTCAATTTGGACTGATTTTAAGACCAAAAAATGACTTAGTCTTGTTTTAAGCCATGAGACTGAAACTAGCACCTAGTTATTATCACCCAGTTAATTAACTGATTATGTAAACGGTTTAAGACTTTCTTTTTTTTTTTGTAATATTTGGCGTTTTAAGACAAATTGAATACAATTGCTATCTTTACGGAAATAATCTCCTTTCACGCATGGAGAAAAATGGCAAGTGAAATTTACCTAATTTAGTTAAGTAAAATCTACATCACTTCAGTAATATTTACTTAACGTTATATATTTTGAAAAGAATAGTTAAGCATAACTTACGTAACGTATTAGGTAAACTTTACCTAAATTATTAAGCAAATTCTACTTAAGTATACTTATAGATAATTTTTACTTAAGTACTCTAACTAGGGCTGCACACGAGACGAGACTTTACCATTGCTGAGACGAGACGAGACGAGACTTTTGCATGTAGAGTCTCGTCTCGTGTGCAGCCCTAACTCTAACTTAACGACTTAAGTAATTTTTACCTAAGTTTTAGGTTCATTTCACTAGCGGCTTTTCTCCGTGCGGATCTTACGAAAAATGGATTTATTTAATATGCGTGTCTATGAACTAATGAGTCAATGAACTCTGATAATCAAAAATGTATACGGTTAATGTAAAAACAATTCTACAAAAACCTAATTAATTAATTAGGTTCTTAATTATTTCCTACTTATTTCCTTATTTATTTCTTACTTATTTCCTACTCTTAAGAGTATCCGTGTAGAAATTGCCCGATGTGGGGCATGAAACAGGGAACCCGGTCGGGGCCTGGCCAGGGCCATGGCAAAATTTCTACACGGGTAGGTTTCATAACAAATTTGTTATGAATTTTTTTAAGTGCACAAAAGACCAGTGTATCCAATTTTCCGTGTATAAAAAGACAATAAGCACCTTCTGATTAATCAGAATAAAAAACCCATCCCAAAATCAATCATTAGACAAAAAAGAAGTTAATATCCAAAGATTGGATCATGCCGGCAGGCTTGCTCCTATTTTGAACACAAGTCTGTTCTAACCCTATGGAATTTCCGACTGACGATTAATAGAGTCGTATTCTGTGGATGTTGAAGTGGGGCCACACCGGGTGCAACGAGTCGCTTCTAAACTTGGCTTCCTTGCTTTCGTGCCTTTCGTGTTTACACCCGCGTCTAGCACCAAAGCAGTAGCGAGAGAAGGGCCTGGTCGTCGCCTGGAAGGCGCTTCGGGGGAGTGTATGTATGTTGTTGGATGTACGTTCTCATAGCGCCGGGAGATTCGACTTTGGCGTCGCTCCGAGAGCACACTGGAGTGAGAGGAAGCAGTGTGGAACGGGTGAAACGATGAGAAACTCGTTGCCAGAAAGAGACAGAAAGAGAGAGAAGGGTTGGCTAATTTCGTCCTCGCACGTGCGTGCAATGGACTTTTCATGCTTACGCAACGTGACACATCATCGTACGCATGCGCGTGCCTCTGCCTCAATTTACTCCCTTCTTGTCACCCATATACTCTCTAATTTATCCAAATTTATTTCATTACTTATCTGACAATCTGCGATCAAACTGATCTTGTTACACCTATTTTACATTATCCCTGAATCTCGTGTCTATTATTCTCGTACCTCTAATTACTACATTTACATGCCCATTTTGTCTACTAATTATTTCCTATTTTTAACACTAACATTTCCTATTGAAAGAACAGATTCTTCTTAAATGCTCTGTTGAATATCGGTTATAATAATAATTAATTAATAATAATTGGTCAGTATTTTTAATCACTATTCCGAAAAAACTAAATGTTATTTTTAATGACATAATGATGTATTGATGCAATGCCTGTTGAATTCCAAAGTAAATTCGAATTCTGTAAAAATTCATCTTGTAATTTAACATTTTGTTTTTCCTGTGTAAGGAAAGAAACTTTTTGAAAACAAAAGCATGAGATATTGAGGATTGTAAAAGGAGAGCGAGAATTACGAGCGAAAACAGAAATTAAGAAAGAAATTGTTAATTGGACAAGAAAACGCAAATTAAAGGAGGATTCATTCATCAAAGAACACACCTTCTTTGCGGTAGTAATCTGTGTTACAAAGTCAATGTTCATTCAGGTCTAATGAGCTGCAGTTGATACTTTGCATACGTACACATTGCATTATGGAAAAGTATTTTCAAGCTCTATTATGGCTTTCGTCAAAAACGATTTTGCGAAATTTCACACATTTCCATCAAGAATTGTACCGCACTATAATCGCTACAGTAAATACTGTTACTGTATATAACAATAATGTTCTGCTTTTCACGGTACTTGTTCTGCATTTTACAGTAATTTGAATTTTACAGTAATATTGTGAACTTTACAGTATAATGTTGTGAATGTTACAGTAATGTGAATTTTACAGTAATGTTTTGAATTTTACAGTAATGTGAATTTTACAGTAATGTTCTGTATTTAAAAAATCTCTATTCCACAGTAATTTACTGCAAAATAGACGATCTGTACTTTGAAATGTACCGGTCGTAATTTACACGACAGTACAGTAATAAAGCAAGAAACTTGTTGGTAAACAAAATATAGAGAAGAAATCGAGTCACGTTCAGTATCACCTATCCTAAGTTGCTGAAAAGACGAGTGAAGAGGTTTCAAGACGCTTTAAAGTGACATAATGACGCTAAAAAGTTGCGAAGCGATCGGATCGGTATGGCAAGTCGATTTATTCGAATGGAAGCCACCAGAGCAAAATACAAGTACGATGTAGCTTTGCATTTGGAGTCGAGGAGACCTTGTCCTCTTTAAGGCAATTAATGACTCAATCAGGATCCGAGTGATTGAATCTTTATAAGGGCTTGGGTAATACGTGGCTCGACTCAATAATTCGCAGAATGCACTTGTCTGTCTGCATTTATTAACTTGCCGGCACATACCTATGTAATTATAAGAAGCACCTTTATGAAAGAAACGCTAATTTCGTGTCCTTAAACTTATAATTTCAAAATTAATCAACTCACGCTATAATTTTATATGAATTCATTAAAATGATACCAAATTTAAAAATCGGGACAAATTTTACAATAAAAAAATTATTGGAACAAAAATGATCCATCAACAATAAAAGAATTGTTGGGAACAAAAATGGTCCATAAACAATAAAAAAATTGTTGGGAACAAAAATGATCCATAAAAACAATAAAAAAATTGTTGGGAACAAAAATTATCCATCAACAATAAAAGAATTGTTGGGAACAAAAATGATCCATAAACAATGAAGGAATTATTGGAAACAATAATGATCTGTCAACAGTAATAAAAAATTGCACAAATACCTACTCAAACGTAATTCAAGAAATTATAAAACGCAAAGTCCACGCATTGAAAATCAGCTAGACAAAAATTGCCAAAAATGTACGTAAGAATGAAAATGGAATTGGATTTACAGAAAATGGCTTTAAGTTTAAGAATCTCGGGACCTTTACGTAAGTTTTTCAGTTTGAGAAACGTCGAAGAATATAAAGAATTGGTTTTTTTTACTTTTGCAATAAAATTGACTTTGGAGGCCATTATTTTCAGTGTAAAAGTGACTACCTTCTACAACCTTTCACTTTCACATTTGTAGGTACTTCCGTGTCGTTACTTAAACGAGAAAAGTGAAACATGTTGAACCATTGATAAAAAAAATTTAGGTAACGCAATTCGGTAGCTACGATATTCAGTTTTATAAAATACGTAAAGATTATTTATAGGAACGATTAATTATGAATTATTTATTCTATGAAATCAAAATTACCCAAGTCTTTTCAGCCTTTTCCCAAAGGCTGAATGTCACAATGAATAATAATGTAAAAGATGAGTTATAAAAGAAAAGTTGTAAAAGATAAAATGTATCATAAAAATGTTCCTCGAGTGTCAAGTTTGAAAGGCTATAATTTGGTCGAAATAAATAGAAAGAAAAAAATGAAATCGATTAAAAAAATAGTAATAAATAGAAAGAAAAAATGAAATCGATTAAGAAATAGTAATAAATAGAAAGAAAAAATGAAATCGATTAAAAAAATTGTAATAAATAGAAAGAAAAAATGAAATCGACTAAAAAAATAGTAATAAATAGAAAGAGAAAATGTAATCGATTAAAAAAATAGTAATAAATAGAAAAAAAAAATGAAATCGACAAAAAAAAATAGTAATAGAAAGAAAAAAAACCGATAAAAAAAAGTATTGAATTAAAAAAGAAAACATTTTGTGCTTGATATTTATTTGCATACCCAGTAGAATCATTTTAGCAAAAGGTAACGGACATATGAGCAATCTAACGGATATGTGAAAATGTATGGGCTCAATTATCAAGATTTAACGTTTGAACAAATAGCACACAAGGTTTACATGAATAAAGAGACGACTAACCGCCACAAAGTCAAGATAATAATTATTGAATGTCGGAGCGCGTGCGGAACGCTGCTGGCAAAACAATATAAATCTCACTTTAAACGTGATGCATCTTGCGAGAAGAGTATAACAACAAGTCTTTTTATACTAGTTGGAGATAATTAACATTTTTATATCGCACTTGTTGTGCAAGAGTGAGGTGGATTATTATGTAAACACAGTATACATATAATTTGGTGATTGATATTCAGTAGCTAGTCAGACTATATAGATTTCAAGGCGCGATGTTCCGAGTGATTAAGTGCAACATAAAAATCAGCAGTCGTGCCAAGCTTCGACAGATCATCCTCCAATCTCCTGTTTTACATTATCCGGAGTGAGTAGCAACGTTACAAGCGTGACAAGCGTGAAGCATGATCCGTTAAGGCAAAGGCAAGAATACAAGCCTTTTCGCTCGCTCGAGAAGCGAGAACTCACAAGTAAAACAAGGGCACGTGTTTTCCGTGAATCCATACACACAGACTCTCCTCTCACACACAGAACACCACCTGACTCTTTAAACAAATCTTTATTCCTTAAAACATATTTTTTAAACCCTTTTAAAAACCCTTTTTAGAGCGAAAAATTCGAAACTGTTTCCAAAATACGATTTGTTAAGGAAAAATAAAACCTAAAGCCATTGATCTAATTCTGCTGTTCAACTAATTTTAATTTTAACTTAATCTAGTTGGTACTTTTTGGTATATCGAGTCGATACTTGCAAAAAAATTATGTTGTTTCTATATACTGGTTTTAAAAACCATGGTTTTAATAATTATATCTAAGAAGATGAAAAAATTTTAAGAATCTTGTGCAACAGTAGATTATGAGAACTTTGCAAAAGGTATTCTTTGAAACATTAGTCAGTTGTTTATGCAATCAATTTTCTTAAAAACTGTGCTACTTTGTTGGATTCTGCATATCATATGTAGAACCATAACGTGCATATTGTACACTCTGCAAAAAACATTACGCGCCAGCGATCAACTTAACGAGTGTGTAATTTTCCAAGCACCGTATCAACAATGTATTTTGCTCGAATATCAACTACTTTTTTGTTGTTAAACCAAAGTAAAAACCAAAAAAAAAACCAAAGTAAAGTAACCAAAAATGTAAATAGTACATTTCTTCTTAAACCTTCTCACTCAACTCTTTCTTTTAGAAAAAAGATTAGATATAAATTCTGTATAAAAACTATAATTGACTGATTATTGTCAAAAAAAAAAAAAACACACACATCAAAATATAATTTTTGGTTTCGAATTGCCAATTTTCGGTACTGAACTTTCAATTTTTGGTTCCAAGCTGTCAATCTTTGATTCCAAAACGTCATTTCATGCTTTTTAAAACAATTCAACCATTTTTCAACTCTCAAAAGATTCCTATCATTTCTGTATTTCAAAACAGAAAACAATTGTCCAATTGATGCATTCGCAGGTTTTGAGGAACCAAAATAACGAGCCCAAATTTCGAAAGAAGACAAAGAATTGCAATTCTACGAAGCGCATTGAAGAGTAATGGAGAAATCTAAAATAGCAATAAAACTATTTAAAACTGCATTTTTGTAGTTTCTTGTGCCTTTATCGCTATCGACATTGTCGTCGTTATCATTATGCAACGGACGCGTCGAGGCCACGTGGCAAAGCAGCCAACAGTCGCAGAATACAAGACGTCACTTTTAATTTAGTCTAAAGATATTAGCACGAATATGCAAAAGAGGAAGACTGTAAAATAATTTTTTTTCCAGGTAAACTGAAAATAAAAAAAAAGAACTGTCATTCATATCAGCCTTTTATGAGCCTATATAACACAAGGATACGCCTGAGTTGAAGGAGGAAGAAGATAGTTATAAGTTACATAATCTAGATTGCAGTGAGACAACGTTGTAAGCAAAAATTCACAATGTATTTGCTTTTTTCTACTTTTCTAGTATTATAAGACCTCCATAAAACTGTTCTGAACAAGGATTATCAAATTCTGTCCTTTACACTGAGAAAGAAATGCTATTGAATCTATAGTATATGTGTATTCGCATACGTCCAAACACATATTTGATTCATTTGATAGAATATTTTGTTAAGTTTATAGAACTGCTTTTAAATCAAAAATTCGGGTCTTAATTTTAAAAGGAGTGATATAGAATCAACCAAATATTCTATCAAACGAATCAAATATGTGTTTGGACGTATGCGAATACATATAATGCTATAGATTCAATAGCATTTTTCTCTAAGTGTATAAAATTGAATCACATTCAGTTTTCACAGAGCATTTTTTCCGTGTATTAGTAGATCCGATCTCTACGATTGAATCAGCGATTAGTAGGCTTTTTGCAGAAAAAAGTAAAATCTTTATTCATTCGTATCCTTACATATAATATTGTAGAGCAAAAATTGTGATACATTGTACCAATATTTGTACACACGTTGTAGCAAAATTTACGTTACATTGTAACAATAATTGCACATTATACTCTACTAGCATTGGCTACTATATCAACCCGCAAGTTAAATATAAAAATCCAAAATTAAAGTTAAATTAAATGCATCAAAAATTAAAAACCCCGAATTTGCTAACCTTAAAAAAACTAAAAAATCGCTAAAAAAATTATTGTATAAAAATAATGACAAGCAGTGGAGTTTATCCGAAAACTGAGAAGCAACAAAGATAGAAGCGAAAGACACTTTTCGCGATAAATCTCGACAGATTAGCAGAAAGGCTGTACTTGTTGATTGTCGGTCTGTCTCGTATATTGGTGGTGACAAAGTGGAGTGATGCTTGAGTGACTTATATCCTTGGGATGTGTATTATCATTGTTTGTACACTTGTAATAGTGATTGTTGGTGGGTTATGCTGAGTAGCAAGTTTGTTTCAAGATGACGACGCGACGGTGAGTGAGGGCAGAGTTTGGGTGGAATCATTGGAGATATTTGCACGCACACATGCTGGTGAAAGCGAGCCAAGTTTACTTGGGTGTTGCTTCGAGTCGCGCGGCATAAGTTTAAATCGGGAATGACGGGCCAGGAGGCCGTCATGCGGGAGACGCGATGGATATTTTTATCGGTCTAAATATAGGCAAACCTCCTGTACGGAACGCTGTACCAGCACGAGTCGAGGGTCGATCGCTCGGGCGTGGGGTGTAACTACTCGTGCACCACGTTGCTGCGGTACCCCGGGGTGCAGGCTGACCGCAAGAGCTTCCACACAGTCAGAGGAGAGAAGGGCTTTAATCTAAATTCAATGGAGGCCGCACCGCTATTCCGACCACGTGGATAACACGATGCGGGATTCCCAAGAAAATTGTCACTTCCTCGTGGTTTCACCTATATGTTCCAAAATATAGACAACTTATACTCCACAGTCACATTCAAATGTCAATCAACTCTTTTCCGCTGCTTTCCATTTTTTCGCAAAATAGATTCGCAAAATTATTACAAACAAATTTGCATTTTTTGTGTATTTTACATGCGTTTGTACATATGATAAAGAATTTTTCTAAAAACAAAAACGTAGACTTTTAGAACATAAAAACACTCATTATTGATGAGAATGTAAAACTGAAAAAATTGTGAATATTTTTTAAAATTTTTCGAATTGTAATCTGTCTTTAGACTTGAAAAAAGGGTTCTTTCTCAAGCGAGCGCTAACCTGTATTTAGAAACTAAAGAAAAATCGAACGAAAAAGAACCTCAAAGCAAAAAAGCAGATTTAAAATTAGAAGAGTACACTGCAAAAAATGGTGTCTTAAAAGTGGGACAGAAGTGTCTTATTTGGTCAAAAGTGGTGTCTTAAATTAAGACATTTTTTGTGTCTTAGACACCAAATATGTCTTAATTTAAGACGCTTTTGTTCAAAATAAGACACCATGTTTTTGTAGTGTATTCACTGCAAAAACAATATCTTAGATTGGTTACACTTTAAAACCAAATTCACTGAAAAATGGTAAATTCTTCAGCTGAAAACAAAAATGAGACCATAAACAAGAATGAGACTGACTTAAAATTGAACTCTCGATGCTAAAAGTCAGTGGAAATTGTAATCTAAACGCTTTCAATGGGCTGAAAAAAGTTGTCTTCTTTTGTTTAGAGTTCAAGAAAGTAGAAATTAAGTAGATGCAAATTAAGCGAATGTAAATGAAGTAGATACAATTTAAGCGAACATAAATGAAGTAGATACAATTTAAGCGAACATAAATGAAGCAGATACAATTTAAGCGAACATAAATGAAGTAGATACAAATTAAGCGAACATAAATTAAGTAGATACAAATTAAGCGAACATAAATTAAGTAGATACAAATTAAACGAACACAAATTAAGAAAATACAAATTAAACGAACATAAACTAAGTAGATACAAACTAATTCGTTATATTCGTCGGTATAATTTAGAAATTTTCGATGTATACCGACCAAGCAGACATCTATTAGATGCCATAGAATTCTTGGTTTGAGTTCGAATGATGGTAAATTAAATTTAATTCGATGTGGTTGTCGAAATTAAATTTATTTTTAAAGTAAAATTTTGTATACAAAGTATACAAAATCCATTAATAGCAGGAACGATATCAAAAAATAGGCAACTATATGCGAGGATAAAGCCAACCTTGATAAAAATAATAAAAAAAGAAACAGAGATTTAAATTGGCAAAAATGACGAAAAGAAAAAGTTACTAAAATGATAAAAGTAAAGTGTTGGGATTGACGAGAGTGAGTGAACTTGAAAATTTTAAAATAGCAAAAGGAGGAGAATGTCAATTTGTGAAGAGCGTGTATTCGTGAGCAGTCGATTGAATTTTGTGTAAAAGAACAACTCGCGTGTCGCTGTGACATACGGGGTTAATGGGCAAACAAAGGGTTATGTCACTATCCATTTTCTAACGAATGGCGCGTGCACGTATTCTTTGAGATCAGCAACGCGTCGGCGCGCTAACTACTAATTATACACGCAGATTCAGTAAAGGGAGCACTGTTGAAACTAATTTTCTGCTATCCGAGCAGTTCAATTTTAATGCAACGTATTGATTTATTGTATAAATCAGTAGAATTCAATTGTCAAATTGATAGATGAAAGATAAATTGGGACTCAAGTATACTAAAAAAGGCTGAATCAACATAGAAAACAAATCGAGAAATAAATGTAAAATAAACATGTGAATGAAATGAACTTTTAAAATTAAAATAAATTAAAAGAATAAATATAGATATTAGAAAGAATAAATATTAAATAAATAATATTAAATATTAAATAAGTATTAAATAAATATTAAAAAGAAAATATGAAAAATAATGTATAAAACATAAGTATAAAAATAAAATAAAAAATAAATATAAAAATAGTATAAAAATAATAAGTATAAAAATAGTATACAAAATAAGTATATATAAAGAAGCAAGTATAAATAAGAAAGTGTAAAAAAAAGTAAAAAAAATTTTAAAAAAATAAATCAATAAAAGTAAATAAACATTAGAAAATGTATCTTCTTTTGGAGAATCAATAAGTCCAGCAATATAAACGTATAACAGAAAAATATAAAAGGACAAAGTAAATATAAACAAATAGAAGTAGGTTAAAAATAAATCAATAAGAAACGTTATACAATGAATCAATGAAATAAGTGCGAGAGAGAAATAAAGTGCAAAATAAAGAAAACACATAATTTACTGTTATGTGCTTAAAGAAGAAATCGGTATTCAATTGTTAGGGCACGAAAAAAGTAAGAAATCAAATTTGATTCATATGACACAATGTTGCTATTATTAGCATTGATTTCGCAATTATGTATAAATAATAATAATAATAATAATAATAATAGTAATAATATTAATAATAATAACAATAATAATAATAATAATAATAATAATAATAATACAAATAATAATAATAATAATAATGATAATAATATAAAATTGCAGTAACAAAGAGAGACTATAAATCTAAGAAACTGTAAAACTAAGAGACCGTAAATTAAGAAACTGAATTTTTAAACTCGATGTGAATAAAAATTGCTCTAGACTGCATTCCTCGACAATTTTTTTTTTATAGAATAAATTTAAATTCCCACAGTGTGTTTATGATAACTTTCGACAATATTAAGTGCACCCAAAGAGATATATGAGAATAGGAAATGGGTGGTACCAGACAGGAGGTAAAGGATTAGTACCAAGTCACGAGTGGTTGCTTCAACTAATTATTCCTTTAAGCAAGAAAAGTTTACAATATTTTAATTGATGGTAGTAAAAAGTCAGTTTCAGGTAAATTGTTTTCACCAAGTTGGTTGTTAACGTAACGAAACAGTCATTTCGCCACGAGGTGTATAATATAGATCTATACAGTGTTCTTAGATCACTTTTTACATACTTGATTCCACACATCACATGACATTTATAAATATACATGAATATCTATACCGTTCAAGGAAACAAAAATTTATCAAAGCAATAAATCTTATATACATGTTCACTGAAACAAATAAATATATGTTCTGTGACAGAAAACTGTTTACAAACAAAAAATTACGATACAACAAATTGTGATACAAAAAAATATTAATACAAAAAAGTATTCATATAAAAAAATATCAATACAAAAAAGTATTCATACAAAAAGTTACGAAACAAAATATTGTGACATAAAAAATTGTGTTTTACAAAAAATATATTTAAACAAAAAGTCCATTCAACGAATCTAAAAATTTTTGTGTGCAATAAAGCATGAAATGTTAAATTCGCAACGAAACAAAAAATGTTAATGCAGTAAAAAGAGTAACATTGAAGATCAGGAATAGTTTTGTAAAAGAAAAAACAGGAGAAAACATACTTTTTGCAATTGAGACGTAAACAAGAAATCATCTGAAAAGCATTCACTCAATTTCTAGGAATATATAAACAATCGACTGTTAACTGAAACCACATTTATCTTACATGATTAACAACTAAATGTCAGAACGTCATGCCATAGAAATGGTAGGAATTCGTTAAGGAGAAACTTATTCTCTTGATCGCAATTTAAATGAACGTCAAAATTTCTAGTCTATGTGAAGGAAACAAGTCCAATTAACTAGTAGAAAATATACTACATTATACAGTATTATATATATACTAAATATACTATATTAGACTGTATCATACAGTCTAGAAAGCACTACAAACTATCATATACAACATTCATGTAACACGTATACGAAATGACCAACTCGAAAGTTCCTGTATATAAAATCTACACACTTTGCATTTTTTATATACAAAGAAAATAAATAACGTCTCATTATTTATGAGAAAAAAAAATAAAAACAAATAAATATAAAAAATTCTAAAAGTATAGATTGAAAATAAAGCTGCCCGAAAAAATCAAAGGCAAAAGTGGTATAGCAAAGAATAAAAAATAAATAATTAAAACTACCAATAAGGCATTAAAATAGCAATTAATCAAATTACTAGAGCGTACTGAACTGCAGCTTACAGATCGGAAGTTATTGTTTGATTTAATGATTAAACGACTGCATGACGAAGAAATACATGGATAAATAATTCATTCATACGGCACTGGTATAAGTGGAACTTGGCGCGAAACTGCGCACAAGTTTTGCCGGCGAACTAAGTTCATGATCGGTCGAATGTCGGATTAAAAGGGCGTAGGCGCTTTCACTCAAACTTTAGTTAATGCTCACACATGACGTAGAAAAAAATGCAACTTTTACAGATAGTTACAGCATTAAGATTATCTGTAAATACATTTTTCTGCAAGTCTTTCAAACTTATCTGTAAAACTTACAGAAACGTATGACAGATAACCTCTATACAAGTTATCTCTTATCGTAAATATGTCACATATATTTCCGACACCAAAATACAGGAAATTTGCACTATTTTTTCTACACACTGAAAAAAATAAATGACTGATTCAGACAACGTATGGCAGTTCCACCATGTACCTAATCTAGTCATAATTGTGACTAGGTTAGGTACACGTATTGGTGGAACTGCCATACGTTGTCTGAATCAGCTATTTATTTTTTTCAGTGCAAGAAAAACCTCTTCTTTCTAATTAAAACTAAACAATACGATGCAACTAATAAAGGTCAACTAAACAATAAATGTTGAATTATTACTTTGCACGGAGAAAAATCACAAGAAAAGTTTACCCAAAATAGTTAAGTAAAATCTACTTAACCTCACTTAAGTAGTTTTTACCTAAGTTCTCAAGTAAAATATATCTGAAATGTTAAGCAATATATTCAGCAATACATTATTTACTCAAGTAGTTAGGTAAAATTTACTTATCACTTAAGTACTTAAGTAATTTTTACCTAACTCGTATATATTAAGTTGTTAGGTATATTTTACTTAAGTGTTAAGTGAATTTCAATTGCTATTTTTCTCAGTGTGGTTTTTCTCTATTTGAAATTTTAAAGAATGCTCTCATTGGGAATGAATTTTTATTTTTATACTTGAAAAATATTCGCACGTTTTAGAATTTGACTTTAATTTTTAAGAAATTTCCTAATGTTAGATTGCCAAGAAGAATCAAAATTACGAAAGTGAGACATACGAAGACAAAGGAAGGGGAGGGCAAACTATTTTTACTTAGAATTATTTTCGTCCGTCTCCTCTGCTGCATTTTTCGCCCACTACATCAATACTAAGAAAAAGGTTTAGTTATAAAGTACAAAACTAATTTGGTAAAAAAGAGTACAATTAATTTCCAACAAAAATAATTTAAGTCAGAAATAAGTTATTTAAAAAAAAGTTGATTAATTTAATTAACTTGATACGTAGATATAAAAGTATTTTCATATTTTATATAGAAAAAAAGAAGTGGTTTTCTTAACAATTCTTTCTATGTTAAAGATGGAAATTTAGATCTACAAAGATTCTCAACAATTTATACGAAGGGAAAAATTGAAGTAGATTTAAAAATTTCTGTTGTATGGAAATTGTTGAATGTTTAAATGAAGAAAAGTAAATAAGAAATAAAGAATAGAAAGATGCGAGTATAGAGAAAATACCATGAGACATAGATAATGAATAATTCCGTAAAATCGGTGGTATAAACGAATAGTAGAAAATTGTGAGAAACCGCAGTCAAATGGAGAACTTGATTACATCATATTTTATGATTTCAGGTTAACGGAAAATCGCGATCTCATCTATTGTCTGATAAGCCATGGAACACATAATGCGATAACTGATCATAAAACAATAAATGAACAATGAAACAACAACCTCATTTTATAACGAAATCTCAAAAATAATTTAATCAGAAAACATTACTTACTACTTTATTATTTTACACAAAAAATTAAAAAAAGTTTTCTTGTTTAAAAAAAACTTAATTGTCTAAAAACTGTTTTCATGATGGCCGCCCTTCATGATTATAAAAAAAAGTTCTTGCGGTCAGAAAAAAGTTTTCTTATAGTGGGAACGAAGTTTTCTTACACTGAAAAAAAAGAGTGGCTGGGACAGCCAATTCGTTGGATAAATGGGAGCCATCCAATTAATTGGTTGAGGTATCCAATTCGTGGATGTCA
>WNHD01005788.1:0-13955 GCA_011057455.1 Ganaspis sp. Gsp50 | reverse complement strand
GATAATTCAGATTCGAGAATTTCGAAAAATTATCACAAGAGCTCAAACCAAGAGCTTCATTAAAAGGTATCTAATATTAATAGATGTCTAAATTAACCGGTAACGTCGTGATCTAGTATATCTAAAGTCTAAAATTTGAGTTTTCCTTAAAGAGCAACCCGATTTTTTGTCTTTTTTTTTTAATCCTAATCGAAAGCTCATACTTTTTCATAAAAAAAATCTTAATGCCAAAAAGTGGGATCAGAACTCTAAATCCACGAAAATATAGGTTGAATGCGATCCTACGCCTAGGATCGACGCGGCGCGTCGCGTGACCAACGCTTTGGGTACGATACGAGGAGTAAGGTCGTATTCAACCTGTATTTTCGTGGATTTTGAGTTCTGATCACACTTTTTGGTGTTAAGATTTTTTTTAGGGAAAAGTCTGGGCTTTCGATTAAGATTAAAAGAAAGAAAAAAAATTGGGTCGCTCTTTAAGATAAACTCAAATTTGTTTTTTATTACTAGTTTTCAAGGTCAAATATTTTTTTTAAAAAAAAATGCATTTGACCAATTGAAAGAGCAGTAAAAAATCTATCGAAACTGATAAGGTAAAAATTTTTTTTATTAATATTAGAACAATAAAAAATCATTAAAGTCATCTGTGTCAAAAATTTAAACCCCCCCCCCCCCCCCCCCTTAAATAGTTTCCCGATCTTAAACATTTTTGTCAGGTAAACTACCATCATATAGGACAACAATTTGTCAAAGTTTTAATCGGATTGAAGAATCTAGCTTTTTAAACCTGAGACACTTGAGAAAAAAATCACCCATTTATATTTAAATATTAATTTGATTATGCAATTTGGATAACGTAGTTCTGCTCAGCTGCTCCTCAATGGCGTCAGTCAATGTGCCACGCTGGAAAAAATACATTGGAGTAACAAAGATGAAAGATACAATTTTTCGATTTATGGGTAGACATCAAGTTCAATAAAGACAAAATCCTTGCAAACTTTAATATTTTAATTGATTTAATACCTCAAATGTGTATTTAAGTCAGACCCTTTCACTTCCTCCAATATCACTTTTGCCAGCCCTGGAAGCGTATCTAAGCGACCTAAAATTAAGTGTTTAATACAAGAATAAATGCATCCCTTGTAATCTCTCTTCCAAATGATTAAGAAAGTATAAAATACAAATAAAAGTTAGAAATGCATATCCAAATGAAATACTATATCGGAAAGTATATTGGAATGTATATCGGAAAGTATATTGGAAACCATGTTGGAACCTATATTGGATCCAATAGAGGTTTTAAGCTCAAATTCCAATATTGGTTCCAATATTGAATCCAATATAAGTTCCAACATAGGTTCTTATATTGGATCCAATATTCGATCCTACATTGGATCTGATATTGAAACCATTATTGGAATTTTTAATAGGGTCCTATTCTCTTTCTCACTTTATCTCGTACAGTTTTAGGCGCCAGTGCCTGTCGCTATGGGGGCATAATGCAAGGGTCCCTCACAAAACTCTTCTCAGGAATTGTTCAACGCCCTTAATGCAGACATAGGGAATCCTAGGGACGTCTTACGTACGTCTCTATTACGTCTTTCGGTCATAATACTCGCTGTCACTGAATGTCCTGAATCTGAAAATTGATAACCCTCCTCACACAACAGATCCATTATATTTTTGTATGCCTTCTGCTCAGCTATTTCATTATCGAAAGTCCTAAGAAAATCTTCTGTCATAAGGCATCTGAATTCTTTCCACAGTTTACAAGCATACATTTGGACGACACACGCTGGTCTGAAATCTCAAAAATCTGACCAAAAGTCGAAAAAGTAATAATATTTTACTAAAATTCGTTACTTGGGTGTTCTCGAGGTCTCTGACTTCGAATTTGATATTACTTCTTAGAAAAACAATATGGCTGATCCAATATGTCGGACATGTAATTCCAAAATTAATTATATTTTTCCAAAATTAGTTATTCGGGGGTTTTTGAAGTCGCTGATTTCGAATTTGACAATATTTTTTCAAAAAACAAGATGGAGGATCCAAGACATCGGACATGATATACAAGAAGTAATTATGTCTTACTGAAACTCGTTATTAGGGGGTTTTTGAGGTCACTGATTTCGAATTTGATATTATTTTTTCGTAGCAAATGGCGGATCCAATATGGCGAACATTTAGTGATAGAAATAATTATATCTTACGAGAATTTGTTACTCGGGGTAATTTAAAAACTTGAACCTTGATATAAGGTTGAATAAAAACGATATCTTTCAGACAAAGAATGTTCATATATTTTTACTCCAACTTTTCTGTATGATTTCCTCTTCAGGGAGTCTATTAATACAAAAATAATTATCAAAAATAATCAAAGAACAGTATAAAAACTATAATAAAATGATAAAAAACAAAAATTCAAAAATACAAAAATCTTTTTATACATTGTCACCAAAGTTCGATTCAAAAATTCATAATCTTCGTCAATTTCATCATAAAAATATAAACTTTACAAAGAAAGTACGTCATCATAAAAAATCAAAATATATATATATAGTTGATCACAAGTGTGACGTTAATATTGTAAAATATAATTTGATTAAACCCATAAGGCAGAGAGTTCTTCACAGAAATTTAAAAATTGGTACAGAGATTTGTAGGATTCTAATCATTTGGAAGATCTTGTAAATACAAGTAATGTAATAGATAAATGAAAGAGGGCGGCTTTCTGGTCACTTAAAACTGATTTATTGTTCACATCATAAAAATCATACCATTATTTATAAATTTATTAATGATAAACTATTACACTCGAAAAATGTTTTTAACTTTCAAAAATATAAACTTTTTTTATTTATCCTCGTATTGCTATTACATACTGTCAAAATTTATATCGTCAGTATCAGAAGATTCACAATTATATTTTTTAAAAGAAGGTGCTTTTAATAATTCTATCGAATTTGGAAACAAACTTCACTTTTTTTTGCTGTCAATTTTCTCAAACTCGTTATGAGAGGATCAGAATGCACTAGAAGTCCGAAGAAAACATCTTCCGTCGTTTTTTGACGACTACACTTTCTAGAAAATTCTTTACGAAATATTTTGATATATTTATTGCATGATTCTTGTGCTTCTTCGCTCATTTGCCTTAAGGGCAACAATGAAGCGTCAATAATTCCTGATCCATGAATAAGGATCTTGTGTACACTTGTTTGCATGAAGTACCAAGGACACAATTTTACAAACGCTTGCTTGCAGTCTCAAGAGCAAATTTTTCGAATTTTTGTATGTCAACTTTTAAACCGCACATTATTGTTTGCAAAATTGTGTGAAAACGTACAATTAAATTCACGTCAATGCCCGTGCTTGCGACTGAAACTTCCGAATTTTCAAAAAATTGTTTGTTTTGGAAAATCTACTAGGAGCTTATATAATCCTTCCTTTATTATAATCCATTTTGTTGATTTATAAATGATCCAGATTTTTTTTGTAAAAAATATTCTGCATATTGTGTGAATTATCAAAACTTATTTGCATAGCATTTGACTCACAACCACATCTTAGTGACTTTCTTCAAACGTTTTCTTTCATAACAACATTTATTTTATTTGCATCAAACTTTCAAAGAAAAAAGTCAAAATGGCGAACTTTCTTAATTTTAGACCTTATTTTGTTAATGTAAATTGTTTAAACAATTTACGTTAATACCTCCTTACGCATCAGAATCTGCAATTCACTATTCAAAACTGTCTACAGCTCACAAATTTTAACGAAATTTGTTGATTCTTGTTTTAAAGTACTTATCATTAAATTCTTAAAAGCTTTATGAAATCAATTTTGTAATTTTTTGCTTTCTATTATTTAACGCTGTGCGCGCGAGGGGTACGTTCCACAGACGCGGGAGCGAGACATTTACAATGTACCCCTTTTTTCAATGTTATCAACGTTTACCGCAAAAATAATAGTTTTCATAGAATTTCTACATATGTGACTGACCACGGTGAAAGGGACCTCCGCTGCAATCAAAGTTGAGGTTATGTTTGTGTTTTTTGGAATGAAACTACAAAAAAATGATCAAATTTTAAAACAAAAGTAAAAATGAACGTTTAATCAAGGAAAAACTGTCACCAAACATAACCTCCTCTTCGTTTGCAGCGGAGGTCCCTTTCACCATGTCCAGTCACATATATCTACTACAAGAATATGCAGTTTTAAGAAAATCAATTTTTCTGTACATAGATGTGGTATTAACCCCTTAATAGTTTCTACTACCTTTCTATGAGGCTCTGAGAGGGTTCTAAAGTTTCTGAATATGTTTTCTAATAGGATTTAAGGTATTACTCGCGTGGATGTCGTGTTCAAAAATTGTTAACAAAATTTTCTTTATTTTAAGCTATAGAGTTATGAAAAATATTATCTCTTATAAACAAATTTTAAACTGTGTTGAACATTTTTATAATATCCATACTCTTTCTTTTTAGAATTCTTATGCAACATTGCATTATTTTTTACATCGATACCATTTATTGTGTATTTGGTATAAATGGTTCAACTTGCATTTTCAATAACTTCGGAACGAAACGGTTGATTTTTTTCATTCTTTTTATAAGTAATTCTTTTCTTAAAATGTACCGCATAGTAGTTTTCTATTAAAATTTGACGATTAGTTGCAAAATGAAACAATACAATGTAATAATATTTACGGGTTTTGTACAAAATGCATGTAAATTAAAAAACTTTGATTTACATTTTATAAACTTACAGACGGTCAAAGTGAATTAGATTGGTCTCATTTTATAGATAAAAACATGTAGAATAATTAGGTATCGTTTGAAAAATATCTGACGAAAACGAATCTACGCGAGTAATACCTTAAGAGGTATTTCATATTAATTTAAAGTATAGACAATAAAAAAGGTTAATAATTACTAATATGTTCTATGTCAGTTATTTTACGCAACTTTTTTACACTTACGAATTACTACTTACGATTAACGCTTTTAACATATAATTAAAATTTTTAAGCTTTGGGGGATTTTAATGTGGGACCTATACCTATACGCTAGAAAGTCAGCACTCTGACCATTGCGCTACGCAACGCTGATGTAGGCAATTCTTTATATTGTAATAATAAATTATATTTTAAGCCATTCATACCTCTTACAATTAGAAACATCTTTAGACCTTTTAAAAATATTTTTCAGTACTTGCGGTCAGCCGTTACCTAAAATAATAAAATTAAAAGGTTCAAAAAGGTCTCTAATAGACATTAAATGTTTCTAAGAGATTAAATGGTTTTCCTAAAAGGTTCAAACAGCTTTCTATTAGTCATAGAATGTATGGGTCATTCTCTGGAAAAATAGCCACCCTAGAAAAACTACTTTCGCGCAGCGTCATTTTCAAAATGACATAGGGGCGTTCCATAGGTCGAGAAACTCTTGGATCTCAGAATTTGTTAATATTTGGTGATTTTGTTGTATTTGGGGAACTTATAAAGTACACCAAAGGGTTTTGTAAAAAATCAATTATTTTGCAAGTTATTGTTAATTGAATTTTTTGGTCAATTTTTTAAAAAAATTTATTATCACGTAACCTATTGGTCGTAGAAAAAAATTTCTCATACAAAAATTGTAAAGGAAACATTGATTAAGGAAACATTAATATTATTAATAAAAATAAAATATCTTGTAAATATCAAAAATGTGTTTTTTGATTTTCTCGAGATATTAATTTTTGAATTTGTGACAGCACAGCTCGGTCGACGTAGCATGCGTTGCAGCTCCCGCAGGCTGCCGTTTTATTACCACAAAACCCGAATGATAATCATGTTATGACTTGTCAATTCATTTTGCATTAATAATTTTCATAAATATTAATATTGTTAATAATATAATTACCCATTTTTACGTCACCTTTGAGATAGAGTACATGCAGCACGATATTTTGACGGTAGGCCTAGTACACCTACTCTACGAGTCCACAACTATTTTATTTTATTTTGAAAAGTTACGAAAAAATATTATATTTGTATTTTATTTAAATGCTGTTAAAAGTAGAAAATAGTAGTAATATTAGGAAATGTAAAATATAGCAGAAGAACTGTTCTCAAAAGTGGAAACTATTTTAAATTTAATTTTTTTATTTCCATCAAGAATGTAAGAATCCATAAGAAAAACAAAAAAAATTTATTTTATTGTGGCCATAAGTTTTTTTAATCCAAGACATTAATTTTTATTGAAATAAGTAAACAGTTTCTGTGTTGTTCGAAACTTTTGGAAATTAAAACAAAACTATATGAAATATTATAACATTTGAGTTTTGTTCCAATAAAGAACGTATTATATTTCACAAAACGATTTTCAACATGTAAGATAATCACTGGTATACGTACTTTTTATTCCTATATTCCTGATAGACATAATAAAATTAAATGTAAAACAGTTTCTACTTTTACAACAGTTCTTCCGCTATATTTCACATTTCGTAATGATTACACTGTGTGACAAAAAAAAAGAAAATAAATACACTTTTGTCGAGGCCTGGCACAAGTTATAGGTTTAGTAAAACTAAGAAAAATGGTATAGAAGAAATTTCCCATACACCCCCAAAAACTCATTTTATGGACAAAAACCGTTTTCGGGTCATTTTTTCTGAACAATCACTCATAACTATGTTAATTTTTATCTGATTTAAAACTTTGTTCTCTTGTTTGAAAGAGTGAAAACAGAGCTTTTCGACTATGCATTGCTAATTTTGTTTAAATATAAACTGACAAGAGTACAGTCAAAAGAATTAGCATTTTTTGCATTGTTTTGCATTTTTTCAACTTTGATGACAATTTTATGCAATTATTCGAAATAGGAGAATTTTTTTTGCAAAACATTACGAAAGTAAATTTAATTCCGCGTCGAATGAGCTGTTTTTGAATGAAATAGGATTAAAATTGATTGAGTTGTATGGATTTTAAGATTTTAAATAATTTTGTTTAAATTTGAATGTACCTTGCTAAGATGTAATTTGCATCCGGAGTCATCGTGAGAAAGAAAAAAGACAATTTTTTATTGTCATATTCTATCATTTTCTCATATGTACTTAAAAAATCTTGTAAATGCCTTATCGCACATATGTTTCAATATTTGCACTCAAGCAAGAATCCTCGAAATTAATATCAACAAAATCTACAGTGCATTAGAGAATTGCAAGATGATAATAAGAATTCAAATTTCAATAAATAGGAAGTAAGTATTGCCTTCATGTATTGCACATAAATACTTTGAGGAAACGAAATGTTTCTCCTTCTATTTTAAATTTCTATAAAATCTGCTTCCATACTTAAGCTAAATGTGTTGTGGTGGCAGGATGATATTTTCGGGTTGTATCAATGAAGGGTTCAAAATTATTTTTTGACCAACTTTAAAGAGTTAATATGACAATTAGTTATTGCATACCTATTTGAAGCATTAATATATGGGCAAATCTCATTAAACGTGAACTTTTTAGTAACAAAAAAAAATTTTTAAATAAGTAAAACACTTTTTTTACCATGAATTATCATTTTCTGACACATAAATAAATAGAAACTAGTCTTGTTTTTATACTGCGTACTTGGTCCGTCACTTTGAAAGTGGATTGATGCAAGATTCGGTACTAGCTCTTTAGCTAACTTCAGTATGGGTTGCAAATGGGTCCATATTGTAGAAGAATCATGATTTAGACATTCAGAAACGGTGCAAAAAGTGACACAAGAGATTGACTCGAGTAATTGATTCTTAAAATAAATTGCACCCGTGTGGAGCGAAACTTGTTTTTTAGAAGCACCAAAGTGGACAGTCTGTATTTCTTCAGCATATGTACACAAATAGTTTTCGGAAAAATCCATGTCAATGTAAGCAGAATTGTGATCAAGATTTTCTCTTATTAATTCATGAGTTTTATGCTGATGTCCTGTATTGTAGATGTGTCGAATGAATCCTGAAATTTCCAAATTCGCTGCGATTATCAATTCTTTTACAGTACAAGTAATGTTTTCTTTTGTAAAGAATGTCACGTTATAAATTTTATCTTTTGATCCCTTTCTGCTTTCACTCTTTGGAATCCATTTGAAGTATGAAGTTGAATTATCATTGTCCACAACTTCAATCGATTTGTTTGCGCATTTTGTACAATTTCCATAAGCACAGTCCTTGCTTGAGACGTCACATACTCGAGAAGACACAAATGATGCTGTACTTGAGCTGTCAATCAATCGTAGAGACTTCAACTGATTAAGTAGAAATTTCATATTTCAGTGAATTTTACACATGCAAGTATCACGGTCTGATACTTTGTGCACTGTAATCCAAAATGGCTTTGATCTGTAAAATGTAGTTCTAGAAATAGTCATTGGTGCAGTTTTTTTAAATTTCTTATACAGATTATCCATCGTGTCAAGAAGAAAACGCTTCTTTTTTGTAATTTTATTCCTAGTGATTGTGTCCTTCACCCCGGGTGAAATCGCTGAATTCTCATCCTTCTCCAAAAAATCTTGTATGTTCTGCACGATTTCCTTTTTTAAAGCATCTCTCTTCTTTGTATTAAATTTGGTAATTATCCCTTTTTGGTACTGGTATTTTGAATTTGAATTTTTGGATATCAATGGGTTCAACTGCTTCATGTTTTGGTATTTTTTCATTATTTTTCCGGCTATTGTTTGTGTAAAAATTAATTTTTACTTGTGTGTCTTCATTTCTTGCTTTTTTTCGATTAAATTTTTTTCCAAAACTTCGCAGAATAACAATCGTTTTCTCACTGCTTTTTTTCCTTGAGTTTCAATTTTCTTAACATTTTCTAGTAGTGGATCAGAAGATGAATTTTTTTTTTAGAGCCCTGTAATATTTTGCTTTCCAATAAACGACTTTGCGATTTTATAGTTTTAGAGCATCATTTAGTTTCACAATTGTTCTTCGTAATTTTGCTTCACATGCCTTTACTGTCTGTAATTTCGATTTAAGTTTCATAAAATTAAGGTTATTGCTAACACTTGTTTGCGCTGATTTGTCCAGATTCATTTCATTCAATATCTTTGATTCTTTGTGCTGAGAATTCTCGCTTTCCGCTTCAGTTATTATCATAGTTTCAAAGGTGTTTCGATTCTGTTGATTTTCAATTTCTTTTGAATCTATTTGTGATTGACAAAATTTTACCGATTTCAATTCAGAAGATCAATTCTAAAATACAATAAAACTTTTGTCCAACGAATATGAATCTGGATTACGTAGGTAAGACAAGGGCTAAGTAGCGCATTTAACATTATTTACTGTTGATATTAGTAAAAAATCAAATTAAACTAAAGCTTACAACAGAGCAGAAAAGTTCTTATATTTAATCTTCGTAATTAACAAAAAAATTCTTGCTATTACTTTTAATTTTGTTTAATAGTCTTATTTTGAAGACTTTTGAAATTACAGAAAATTAAATTCAAATTCAACGCAAAAGCAAATTAAAATCTCTTTATTGATCTTTAAGAACAAATATTCAGAGCCAAAACTTGATATCTAAACTTTTCCTAAAACTATTACTTAGAGAAAGAATTCGAATGCTTCGCAACATCCCTACGCTACTCTACCCCGGACTTCCCCTGTTCCGTGATTCATAAAAAATATTATGTTAACTTACCCAGAAGCAGGTTTGTTTAAAGTGATTTGATTATTTTTTCTTTCTAAATTATAAATGCGCTTTCTCTCTAATTCACTCAGCTCTTTATTTTCAAGTTTTTCCCGTTTTTGACGGATTTTTTCTCGTTTCAACACACACGTTTCGGGTTAAGTAAATCTACAAGAATTTCGTGTAGATGAGTTTTTTGTTGACTTGACAAAATACATAAATATATTTAAGAATTTAACTTTATTCGCTGTTTAAATAATCTATTCTTTCCTCACCCATTTTCTGTTTTTATTTTTCTAATCTATATCGCAAGGCACTAACAATAACAAAATTAACGAAAAACCATGTTTGAAAATAGTGAAATATTTGAAAATAATAATTGTTTTGAAAATAGTGAAATAACCACTAATGACAAAATTGACATTCACCTAAAATATACATGAAGTTATGATTGTCTTTTTTTTTTAAACTTTCATATTTAAAAAAATCACCCTCGACAAAAATTATTATTTTTTTGATCGTAGTATTATTTTTACAAGTGTGCATTTTTCACATATATTTGTTTGAACCAAATCTTGGAATTACACAAGGAAATATATATTTTATTACTATTCATTAGCTGTGCTTCTTGAAAAACCATTTGTTAAAATCGAGTTACGCTATCGTAGTCTTATATACTCAAACCGATTTCATGGGTACATTAAGTAGCACAGCATTCTACCACCCATAATTCTTGACTTAAATGTCTAAGAATGAACATTTTCTAGAGACAGTTGCAAAATATTAGTCGCTCGATGAGTATTATAAGAGACATCATGAATATCATACATCAGATGAAAATACAGTTACGCTGCTTAACAGCTTTCTATCTCCCGTTTGAAGAGTGGCACACTTGATTCATACACCTTTTTGGATTCTCTAAAGCTTACTAATAAGTCCCTAAAAACCTCAGATTGGTGGCCAGCTTGTTCAAAAAGTATTAGATTAATGAATATGAAATGTTAAGTGAGTTACACTAACAACTTCGCAAATTTATCTAACAAATTAACAATTTAAGCTTTCCAGATTACTTAAAAATGTTTTTCTTTTATTTACTACTTGCTGAAAATATTAACAAACATATAAAAATAAGAATTTATTACTTAGAGCCAATTTTTTGATATTGGGATCTCTACACACAATTTTTCACGTCTCAAGAGATTTACCCATATAATTTATACGCAAGGATACTTAATGTCAACACTTAACATTTGCAACTTTTTACTCTCTTAATCGAATCACTGAAATTTCAGTGATTACCAGTGTACAAGTACTTCATTGAGAATCAGTGGTTTTTCACTGGAAATTCCTCTGAGAAACACTGAAATTTCACTGATCAATCAGTGAACTCTGTCGATAAAACAAATTCACTGATTTTCCATGGGAAATTCATTGATTGAAATCATTTACACACTTTTGACTGATTAATCAAACAGTATTTGATAAATTTATCAATTTGACTGATTCGATTGAAGAGATTAAGAAAATGTCGAGCATCTTACAAGCCTGTATGATCTTTAATTCATGTTCGACGGTGCACTCCGGATGCAAATTACAGCTCTGCGAAGTACTTTCAAATTTGAACAAAATTTTTTAAAATCTTAAAATCCACACAACTCAGTCAATTTTAATCCAATTTCTTTTAAAAATAGCTCATTCGATGTGGAATTAAATTTACTTTCGTAATGTTTTGCAAAAAAAATTCTCCTATTTCGATTAATTGCATAAAATTGTCTTCAAAGTTGAAAAAATGCAAAACAATGCAAAAAATGCTAATTCTTTTGACTGTACTCTTGTCAGTTTATATTTAAACATAATTAGCAATGCATAGTGGAAAAGCTCTGTTTTCACTCTTTCAAACAAGAGAACAAAGTTTTAAATCGGATAAAAATTAACAAAGTTATGAGTGGTTGTTTAGAAAAAATGACCCGAAAACGGTTTTTTGGCCATAAAATGAGATTTTGGGGGTGTATGGGAAATTTCTCTTATACCATTTTTCTTAGTTTTACTAAACCTACAACTTATGCCAGGTCTCGACAAAAGTGTATTTTCAGTGTCACACAGTGTTATATTACTACTATTTTCTTCTATCTATAGATACAAATATAATATTTTATTGTAACTTATGAAAATAAAATAAAATAGTTGTGGACTCGTGGATCACTCAGAGAAAGGTTTTTTTGACACAAAAGAAATCATCTTGACCCAAATAGAATTTCTTCTTGTTTTAGAACATAAGAGGAATTTATTTTGTTCCAAGAATATTTTTCTATTGAAGTCATACGTTTGAGACAAAAGCACTCATGTTTGCCTCACAATGAATTTCTTTTTTATACTATCATCCATTTTTTATACATCCAGTAAAATAAAAATCAATTTAACCTCAAGTAATTGATATTAGATTATAATTATTATCTTACCAAAATATAATTAATTTTTCGTTTAGCAACATTTTAAGATCACTAAATAATATTCCTTCTTTTTAATCCATTTTATGTGACATTTACAACCAGAAAAAGTAAAAGTCGATATTTTATATTCAAAACAAAAATCATCTGGTCAGTAAAGTCATATAATCTTGCTGCATAAATGATTCAATTTGAGTCAAATGGAATCCTAATTGCGTCTATAAAATTGTATGTAAAAGGATGATCATTTGTGGAAGTGGGTAATTATATTTTTTTAACAATATTAATATTGATGAAAATTATTGATGCAAAATCAATTGAAAGTGATAATATAATAATCACCTAAAAAAATTTAAATTAATACTACATAGAAAAACATGGAAAAACATTTTTTTTTTCAATTTTCAACCCTTTATGCCCCTTTTTACTTTTTTCAAAAATACCCTAAAATGTTCCTTGTTTTTGAGTTCATCTTTCATTTGCGAAAGTCAAACATTAATTTTTTAATTATTTCTTTTGTTATAAATATTCAAAGTTAGGCTCGCTAAGAGTATTACATTGTCAGGATTCTACTTGAACTCTTGCTGTAGGAAAATTAGTTTTTGAGTTGCTCCGTCATTTTAGGAAACAAAAATTGTTTCCTTTTATTAGCTCTTTTGTTATAAAGCTTCAAAGATAGATATGTTATGCGCATCGCGTTCTACGTCTCCTCTTTAACCGGCTGTCTTGTAGGAAAGGGAGGGGGGGGGGGGGGTATGGTCCAAAAATCGTTTTTTTTTCTTTTGTATTTTCTTGTAACAGAACATCTCAAAAAATTCCAGAAAAGTTTCAAGTCATTTGAAGAAAAATTATAAAAGTTAAATCATTTTACATGTATTTTGAATAAAAATCTACCAAAAACAAGCAAATTCCTCGAGTTCCCCAGCTTGAATGGATGCATTTAAATATTTCACCAAGACATATTCGAAAAGCTGATTTTCTAACGTTTTAAATGACCTACTATACTTTGTATTTATTCGAATCCAAAATACTTTTATAACGCCTGTTCAAAAGTACTCATTTAAGCGCTTGGACAGTCTAACTTTAAACGCATTTTTCTCGAAATAATGATTTTCAAAGTCGGTGAACACTCTCACTCGAAAACTACTGCACCGATCATAACCAAATTTGGCACACTTTTTTAACACATGAAATACCCTCCCCCAACGTTTTTCTTTTTTTTTCTTTTTTTTCTACAAGATACAGCTACAAAATGGCGGCATTTTTAATCGAAAAACGGGTGTTTTGCACTATTTAATTGTGAAAAATTCTAATATTTAAAAAAAAAACATTGGGGTGGGCAAAATTATCCTTCTAATAAAATGTACTTCATTTTTCTGTTTTAAATAAAATGTCGAGTAGTTATGATGTTCACCGCAAATTCTGTTTTTCGGACGACGCCGTCAACAATGCTTCTTCAGTTGCACACATCTTTATATTTTTTAACAAGAATTTCTTAAAATGTTTTTTAATAAGTGCCTAATAATGTCTAAGAAGAGTTTTTATAAAAACATTTACCGTTGCGTTAAAAAAAAACCCACAAAAATGACCTTTTTTTGCTGCCTTCCGGACCATACCCCCCCACCCCTACTTCCCTTCAAAAGGTTCAAAGATCTTTCTTATATAAATAAAATATATGTATAGCTTCCTGGGATTTTTTAGCTGTTTCTAAGGGATTGAATGGTTTTCCTAAAATGTTCAAAGGGCTTTTCAATAGCCATAGGATATATGGGGCGTTCCATACCAAGGAGCACTGACGAATTTTAGATTTTGTTTATACTTTGTAATTTTGTAGTGTTTGGGATGCTAAATAAGTGTGCAAAA
>WNHD01005787.1:0-10663 GCA_011057455.1 Ganaspis sp. Gsp50 | reverse complement strand
ACATTGAATCAAAATGAGAAATCCCAGAATAGTTGCTTCTCCCGGAATCCAGGCTCTGACAGGGTAAACTAAATTAGCTTCCACTATAGAATGAACATGACAATCCAAGTATAGCGGTCCGCAAAAGCTTCCTTTCCCGAACGATGCCATTTCGTAAGGGCAAGGCCTGCAAAATAGCAAATATGCAACATATCTTATTAACCCCAAAACAAAACCCTTCAAAGTCTTGAGCCTGAATTCCATCTAAATGGAGCGCCAGTATTTCAACTGGACTTCTGCCAATCTATCGAAAATTCTCTAGACATAACCTAAAATTTACTCAAACCGTTAAAGTTGGGAGATCACAAGAAGGAATTTAATCTAATCATTCACAAAAAGCACTCAAATCAAGACACCTTAGCTCGGCTCTGTTCGTATGTGCCTTGTGACAGTGTTTACAATGAAAAATAACGTCACAATATATATGTTATATATGTATTATAAATATTATTATTATTATTATTATATATATATATATATTACCGGTAACATATTTATAATATTGTTTAATTCATATTTTATGAATTTTGAAAGAAGAGTCTTTAAAAAAATACTACTTATTTTTTCATTACTTAAACAAGTAGGTATAATTTAATTGTGCCCGTGGATCGAAGAATAACACATAAAATTTGAACATCGTAATAACACTCTTCAAACCGAAAATGTAGATTGTAATAGACCTTTCCCAGATAGCACCGAGAATTTCAGGAAATTAACAGAAAGTCTCCCTTGGTAACTTTGGAAGTTCGCCTTGGAAACTTCCCTTTAAAACAATGACCACCTTTGGAATAGAAAACTTCCTGGAAGTTACGTGAAGTTATCGTGAAGATTTTTAATATTTAATTTATACTTGACAGAGTTATTCGTGCTACAAACAACAACGTAAACAAATAGTTGCCTTTCAACCCTTGTTGAAATTTCAAGTTATTATCGAAAATTTGATCGATTCTGCATTTCCTCAGTTTTTTGTTTATAAAATACCTTTTTGGAAAATTTATTTACAAGTAACACTAACTTCAAGAGTACTATTTCATACATTCACTGTTAAAAATACGAAAATATCAAGAATTAAAAAAGTTATGGAATTTTGGTTAAAAAGTGTAAATTTTTGATTATTTTTATTAATTTAATGTTTTGTATCTTAAAGTAGTTCAAATAAGTCGAGGCAAAAAATAATGGATATATGTTATTCCTTTAGTGTATGTCATTTATGAGCTAAGAACGTTTCGAAAGAGTTATAAAATGTAAATTAATTACCTCGTAGCAAAGGCTTTTCTTGTTGGGCTAGGAGATAAGCTGTTTTTCCAGTTGACCATATGAATGCCTGGAGAATAACACTGGCGCTGACCGAGGCCTGACCTCGTTGGAGAAGGTGATGAGCATAATGGGGGCCCACCACTTGATAAATTCAAATTCAATGGATCAAATACCCTCTTCGTTGTTTGCTTTTCTGACTTATTCAATTGCTGTGTTGGAGATTCTGTTTCTTTAAATGACAGACCTTCTGCTTCTAAAGTAAGATCCTCCCAGGATTGCGATATTTGCATTGCACTATGAATTTCTTTTTCGTGTGCTGCCTCGCGACCAGCAACATCCACACATTCTTCTTGCCTCAACTGACTTACACGAGGAGTTAACCTAGGAATACTGCCAGGACTCTAGAATAAAATTTAAATAATAATTATTAAATAGACAAACTAAATAATTTAATATAAAGATACTCAGTTAAATACGAGGCAAAATAATAAAATTAATAAACTAACAATATTATAAAGCGACAAAAATTAGTCTCTTTTTATGCAAAGAGATTGGGACGTGTGGTATGCCAACAGATGCAGCAATTCTAGGGTCAAAGTCGAAAATTAATTTTTAGGTTAGTTTTAATATATATTTTTATTTTTTTGATTTGTAAAACAATGTATAAAAAAAATAATATAATATCTTCTGCTCGCTTGGTTTAAGAAAAAAGTCGCTTATACGTTACATAAATTTTTAATTACTTAATCTATTTTTCAATATTATATTTTAAATATTTTCATAGCTATAATGTCAACACGTATGTATATTTAATGTTACAGGGGAGAGAATACATATCCAAATCAAATAAAATTGTTGCTGCTAAAGAATTTGCACCCGTTCAGTCCTGCTGCGCCAGTCAATGTTTTCAAAGAGTTAACGTCTCTGCTCAAAAAGATTTTTTCAACAGATTTTGGAAGTCATGTGGGGACTATAAATCGCAGAATGTTATGCTGAGTGGATTAATGACAATGAAGACTCCAAGTACTGAGAATCAAAATAAAGGCAAACTTGTTTTATGGGATTATAGCTTTCATTTTTTGTCTTTTAATGTTTGGGTGTGCCAGAAATTTTTATGTAATTTATTGAATATTTCAAGATCCAGATTCATTACTGCTTAAAATAAAATAAGAAACAATGAATCCTTTCAAGACAGTCGTGGTAAACATGAGAAGCATAAAGTTTTACTTTCTGACAATTTAAAAAATATGATACGAGAACATTGTCTATTAATTCCACATTCAAGATCTCATTATTCTGGAGAAAGTCCAAATTTATTATATTTCGAACAGCCAGACTTAACATTACATACTTTATATACACTTTTTGTAAAATATTATCAAGAGAAAACCGGCGATAAAAAGTGTCCAATTAAAGAATCAACTTATGCCCAATACTATAATTATAATTTAAATTTTGCATTTTCAAAACCCCGAACTGATGTGTGTAATTTTTGTTTTGAACATAGAAATGATAAAACAGTGAATGTCGATCTAAAAAACCACAAAGAAAGTATTGAAAAATATAATTGTTTGCAAAAAATTGCATTAGCTGAGCAAAATGTTCTACGTGTAGAATTCGATTTCGGACAGAATTTGCCTTTACCAAAGCTTCCAGTTGCGGAACAATTTTACAAAAGGTTACTTTGGTTGCATGTTTTTAATGTACATGTTTACGGGGATCATAAAAGGAGTTACATCTACTTTTTTACAGAAGGTAATTTAAAAAAAGGCGTCAATACTGTTTGCAATTTTCTGCTCGACGCGATTCAACGAGAATTTAAAATTGATTATTATAATAAAATTCATTTTTTTTCGGATAGCTGCGGTGGTCAGAATAAAAATTATTTTTTTCTTTTTTTCTTTTCTTCTTATCGTTACTGTCAAGAAAATTACAAATTGAAATAGACCATTTATATCCTGTGCGTTAAAGAAAAAAACTTTAGAAACTATCGAAACAGCTGAAGATTATATTAAACTTCTTAAAGAATCTAGAAATTCACCGTTTACAATAATTAAAGATACCGATTTAAATGTAAAAAACTACGAAATGTTTATCCCAAACGAAGTAAATATTCCGAAGGAGGTACATATTCGAGATGCAGTAAAAATATCTAATAGACACGTAGATATTATGTACAATTATAACGAAGAGCCCAATGATTATAGTTTGCCAACTATGATAGACTTAGATCAACTATTGCAAACACCTATCGCACCTCAAGTAGGGATAAGTAAAGAAAAAAAGACAGATGTCAAAGCGTTAATTAAATATTTAAGTCCTGAAGGCTTAATACATTAATAAATTAATAGTTGAACTTTAATAGTCTACTTAAAAAAACTTTAATTAAAGTATCCTCAGCAGAAAAAGGCAATTCTGTAAAAAGTTCTGAAAATTGTAAAAAAAATTAATGTAGAAAGTACCGTTGCAAAAATTTCTAAAAAGAGAAACAACGAATCAAACGAACCTCCTGCAAACAATTATTCATTAAACAATGTTTCCAAAAAGTCGAGAAAAACGGAAAACGAAATTTCTGTCAAAAAAACCGTTAAAAAAGTGAGATATGTATCAAATGAAAATAATTCTGTAAAACTTGTCAAGAACGATTCTAAAGCAGCGACAAATGCTTCTAATAAAAAATCCGTACACAAACCCGTTAAAAAAAATTGCAAAGCAGGGAAAAATAAATAAATTATAGAAAGCTGAAGAAAGAATGGATCGTTAAAATATTTTTATTATTTAAATGAATGCGAAAATTTTCAAGTCAAAATTCTCAAAAAATGAAACAAACCTTGATATAAATAATCGTTTTTGTAAATATTAAATTTTATTCTTAAATTTTTGTATTCGCAATTTGTGTTGAAAAAAAATAAAACGTTTTCTAGTTCTAAAGTACAATTTTCGGTTGCATATTTTAAAAATTTTAGGATATGCTGTTAACTTATCACATTAGGACTGATTAAATCTTCGAAGTTTTCATGGTAAAATGAATTATCTGTTTCATTTAAAAATGTATTTAATTAATAAGAAAATTGAAAACAGTAGTAAACACAAACTAAAAATAGTAAATTACTTGTTTTCTTAAAAAAAACTGTCAATTAATGTATATGTAACTTAGTTATAGATAATCGTTTATACAATAAATTGTATGTGAAAATAATAAAATACTTGTTAATTTAATTAATATTATTTAAAAAATTACTATTTACAGCCCTCAATCTTCATATGACACAGAAAAATAACTGTAACGTTGCGAGACACTGACAGCGCGTTGCGCGCGAATTCTTATAAACGTCATAATTCTGCCAATTTTCATGAAAATAGTCTCAAACTTTCCAGAAAACTTCTTTGAATGTCAATACGTAATTCATTCACCGGAAGTTCTTTCAACTCGAAAGTTACGTAGAGACTTTTTGTCGCTGAAGTTGAGAAAATGCATTTTTCGAAAGGTCTCAATTTACATTAACAAATAATTAAACAATAAATGTTTTTTTACTTTTTTATCATTTCTTGAGCTTCACTAGACCCAAATGAGTGAGTATGCCAAATTTCAATTAATTTCATTGAGAGTTTCTCAAGAAATGACGAGTTAAGTTTTGAAACTAAATTAAATTCAGAAAATAAAAATTTCCAGTTTTTGGTAATTATTTTCTAAAATATTATCCCTCATAAAAAAAGCCAAAGAGAAAAAAGTTGCGCGTTTTCATTTTCTACAAAACAGTCATTTTAAAAAATTTTTATTTTGACCTTTTACTTTTGGCACTTTTTGATAGAACTGTCTTGCCTTGAAATGCACTGGCCGAGCGAAGCGTCGGTTATTCTACCCGGCCCCTCAATTCTTTATTGTAAAATTTTATTATCTTCAGAAAATCTCTCACTTCAATTTTGTCTATCGACCTGTTTGTTGGTTTTTTGTCTGTCTATTGGTCTGTCCAGGGTGTCTACTAATTTTGATCAATAAAATTCCCGGTTCTTCCCGGTCTCTTTAATTTTTTCCCGGTTAATTTTCGGTTGTCCAAACTGAATTATTTAAAATATAAACATAAATTTTTATATACAAAGAATTATTTTTTTCCATTTTAAAATATTACGCTTATTTTACACGAATAAATTTTTTTACTCACTTTATTCTTCATTTAAAAAATATTTCAAATATATTTTACATAAAAATTTAATTCTTACCGTGTATATAATTTTTAAAAAAAATTTTTTTATAAACAGAAAAAAAAGGACTTTAAGTTTTTAAGAACTTTCCGGTTTTGTAAATAATTTCTGGCTATTTCCCGGTTTTCTCGGTTAGTAGACACCCTGTCTACCTGTATGCCATACAATCTAATTAAATGTAACCACAATGAGGGAAAATATAAGCAAATGTTGAATTAAGCAAAAATATTGGTTTGACTGGCTAGCAGCAACAATTGCTGGTTAAGAGGCTTAATTAACTTCCAATTTGAGTCTTTATTGCTTTGCTACAATCTAGCCTAGCACAGATATACTTGATCCAAAGACTCTATCTCTTAAAAGAAACTACTGTCTATATCACAAGCTACACAGATTTCAATCACAAGCAGTCGTTGGTTTGAACTCTAGAACCCAAGTTTATTCGCTTCACATGCCAATTTGGGTTGTAAAACTAATAAACATTGGTTCTAAAGCATTTCATGGTTCACACTCCAGAACCTATGGTTATTCGTTTCACATCCCAAATTGGAATGTTAAGCGAACAAACTTGGGTTTTAGAGTCTGAACCAACGACTGATTGTGATTAAAACCTGTGTACCTTGTGATATATATGCAGAACAATCCGGACTGGGTCCAGTAAACAATAAAATATCTGTTTCTTCCTGTGCAATCATGGCTTAGGATGGACTGGAGTCCCTGTTAAGTCGCGTTGGTGAGGATGAACTCTTCACTTTTGCACAACTAAATAGTTCAAAGAAAAAACAAAAACAAAGATTGAGGTCAGGCAAGGCGCCTGGAATAGATGAGATAAGTAACGAGATTCTAAAGAAGATGATCGTTACTTCACCCCAGATTTCTCTAGACAGCTTCAATCTACGTCTAAAAAGTGGAGAGTTTTTCCGAGACTGGAAGAGACAGAGGCTGGTCCTCCTAAGGAAAGGTGACAAACATCTGGATAAGGTCTCATCATACAAGCCTATATGCCTGTTAGATACGATGGGTAAACTTCCTGAGGACATGAATCTACAGACAATGCAAAATTACTTGACAGGAGAAAATCGTCTATCCGATTACCAATTTGGTTTCTGAAAAAGCTGGTCCACAGTTGAACATAGTCAGAGAAGAGAAAAACAAATTAGGACCAGAGAAAAAGAAGAGCTTCTGCGAATTGGTCGCTATAGACATACGCAACTTATTCCACATCGCTGGATGGGAAGATTTCATTCAGTCAATGAGAAACAAAGGAATGCAGCCCTACCTGTTCCGGATAATATATAATTATCTTAGCAACAGGTGGGTTATTTATGAGGGAGATATCTGCACTCTCAAAGAAGAGATGCAGTGTGGGGCCTCTCAGGGGCCATACTTAAATTACGTAACGCTTCATGGGGGAGGGGAGGGGTCAGACTATTTGTAACATTCCGGAAAAAAATGGCACTAATGTATTAAATATTTTGTTACATGGGAAAGAGGAGGTTTAAAATGTCTAAAATAAAGCGTTACGTAATTTAAGTATGGACCCTCAGGGTTCAAGGTTGAGACCATTTGTGTGGAATTTATTTTGACGATGACTTCATACGAATAGGCTTTGATCATCGGCTTTGCGGACGAGTTGATCGTGTGCGTAGCTGACACTGCAGAGGCTCTTGAGGCCAACGCAGAATAAAACGTAAAAAATATTGAAGGGCCAACAAAAAATAAAAAGAGACTGGTGTCGGGTGTTGCCCACTAAAAGCTGCTGTACGCAGCAACAGTATGGGCTCTCTCTTTCAGAACCTGCAGAAGTGAAACCATCTGTGAAAAGATGCTGCTCGTACAGAGATGTATTAATACACGTATTATCTCTGCATATAGTGCTGCGTAGATCCTTGCTAGTGTCCTGCTAGCAGATCATTTGGCGTGGGAAAGGAGGGAAGTTTTCCCTTTTTTCAAGGAGAGAATTTGTCTATTTACATGGACAAAAACAGACGAAGCAAGGTCCTCATCCGCAAAGAAACGAGACACAGACTCCTTCACAGATGTCAGGAAAGATGGGAGAGGGAGAAATCAGGACGATGGATCTATCATTTGATTTTAACACTCGCTCCCTGGACAGAAGAAAGCTTGGAGAAGTCTCCTTTTATTTAAAACAAGCGCTGTCAGGTAACTCGTATCTGCGGCGCATTGGGAAGAAAGAAAGCGAGGGGTCAACCGACAGTTCCGAGGGTGGACCTGGGCTCCACAATTAAGGGTTATGGGTTTTTAGTGTGCTGGTCCGGTAGTAGTTCGTCGGTTTAATTTCGTTTTCTTTCTTGTTTTCCACACCCACATACTTTCGGATTCGACCTCCAGGGATCTGTAGGCAGATTTTCCCAAAATTCCATAAAAGCAAATGTTATTACGTAAAATTCTTTTTTTTTTTGACAATTATTGAAAAACGTTCACAAATTTATGATTGTTTACTTTCGGAGAAATTACCTATCTTCGAAATTTTAGAAAGGAACGTTCAACGAATTCACTTTATTACCCATGCACTTAATTTGTTTTTAAGTCCATCGGTTCCAGCTTAGGCCAAGTCTTAAGCCCTTTATTACTTAATTAGATCGTCACATCTGCAAGGAAAACGTTTTTCCGCAATCATATCGGTTTTAGCCAAAATTTAAGAAACAATTTCAAACACCCACTTTCGGTCTTGCATCCGATTAAAAAAGACAATTCCCTCCCAACAAAAATCTGTCTATGCGTTAGCCGAGGAATGACAACTCTACTTTAATGTGTAAAAAGTCATCAACTGTACAACTCTCGCTTCAAAACTATTCAATCCGTATGGGTCTATGTAGTCTACAACTGATTAAATTAATTTAGAGTTGGGTCAGTCCATTTTATTTCAAACAAAGTGGTTGCTGACCAATTTTAAAAAAATCGATACTTTCAGAAATGATTTAGAAAAGTATCTGGAGTAAGAAATGAAAAGAATTATATTAAAATTTCTATTATTTCTCTCAAAATATGAGTTTAAAGTAACTTGAAATTGGTTTATCTCGATCAATCTCGTTCAATTTTTACTTCAAGTTATAGAAAAGTACAGTTTTAAACTGAAAATAATTAAAAGATTTATATCTCCTAAACTAAATTTGTAACCAACATCAAACTTTTGGTGCGTGAAGATTAAAGTTTGATTTCAATGTCCGTAAAGTGTCAATGTTTTCATTTTTCTTTAACGAAGATATTAGCTTGTAGAGTTCACGAAAATACAGTAAGTTCGTATTTTCACCTCAGTATTTTTTAGATTTTGAAAGTATAAATTAAAAAAGTGTCAAGAAAATTTGAAAGAGCATCTCAATTACTTTACATTGGGTAAGTTAAAACCTATTTTAATAACTGATCTTCTTTACAAATAATTGTTAAATATCGCCAAATTAGGTTGTTTAACATATGGAGTTTAAAATCATATTTTACCTATTTCCTAAAACTGTTAACCCTTGTAATCAATTAAAATTAATAAATATAATCGTTCTGAATAATTTCCAACAATTCTTTTTTAACTTTTAAAAATTTTTCTATATTTTTTAATATATTTTCTAAGTGCAAAAAAGTGACGGTTTTCCACACCTTCTCTACTTTAAACTTATATTTTGAGAGAAATAATAGAAATATTAATATAATCCTTTTCAGTTTGAAGGGTAATTTAACAATTTCTCTGAGTCAAATAAAAACACTCGTTTTTTATCGTTTAACGTTTTGACAGTTAAACTGTCCTCATCAGAAACTAAAATTTATTAAAAATAACACAAAATCAAATTACAAAGTTAATAAAACAATAAATAAACATTTAACAAACAAAAAAATCCCGTGGGAGTTGCTGGACTCCTATCGGGCGCGTTCCCAGGTGGCGGATAGGGGAACGCCTCCCAGATATGGGTGGTACCGGTAAAATGAAATAGCCAGCGCGGACCAAAACCAGATAGGGGTGGTGCCCCGATAAACTAACCAAATCACGATGACAATGAACGAGGAAAGTAAGTTTGAGTTTACGGAGCAGAGGAGGGATACCGCAGTTCCGGAGGCTGTGGGTGGGCAAGCGGACCCCCAGGCGTCGACATCCAATGACCGCAGTGCTCCGAGGGTGGACCTCTTGGCCCCCGGAGCATCAAATGCATCAAGGGAAGGCAGGCGAGCAGTCTTAAAGCCACTTGTGCTTTTACTGGATGGCAGCGAGCTATCGAGATCAGAGAGTCTGCAGAGTCTTGTCAATGTGACAAGCGAGAAGAGCGTCTTTAGCAAAGAGCGTCTTTAGCAACGCTACAGCTAAAGATTTAGATAGTTGTCGTGAGGATCGAGAGCGAACCAAGGCTCTAAGAAACGAAGAGGCTGAATGCCTAGAAAAAATTGAAGACCAGGTAGGCGAGATGTTGAAGGCCTGTCTGAAGCAGCCGAACGTCGCAATGACGATCAAAAAAGGTCTGAAAAAGTGCAAGGAGCTAATAGATGTAGCACACAGTAAGCACACGGAGGCGGATATGGCCGATAAAAGCTTCGACCAAGGCCTTGTGTATACAGAAGAAGCGCGCCAATTGAGGCAAAAGTGGAGAGACGGCATTCAGGCACGCCAGATCGGGAAGGTCGTGCTTGAATGCAACAAGCGTAAGAAGGAGGAGAGCCCGCCAGCTAAGCAGCAGGCAAAGAAGGTGCGGACAGAAGCAACTTATGCCGAAAGGGCAAAAGTTGCAAAGAAGCAAAAAACGCCCGCAGCCGAGCCAAAAGCGGCTACTAAATCCGCGGGCCCAAAGATCCCTGCGAAAAGGCGTAAAGCCAAAAATCAGACCATGCTAATAAAGGTTGCTGAGGGTCAGAAGCTCAGAAAAGAAGTAAAGCAGGAGTTGTGCGAGTCAGAGTTAGTGGGTGTCAGGCCCACACAAAAAGGAGACCTCCTCTTAACATTAGAGGCAGGCTCAAAAATTGAGACTTGCTACAAAAGTAGCGGAGACCGTGGGAGACATGGCGAGTGTCCAGTCCCGAGATGACCAGAAAGTTACTCTGAAAATCCGGGACTTGGACAGTCTTACCGAAGTGGAAGAGGTTGTTGCGGGTCTTGAAAGGGCTTTGCAAACGAAAAATGATCAGAGGCAAGTAAAGCTGCTCCCCAAGAATAAAAGGGGTATCAAGT
>WNHD01005786.1:0-16271 GCA_011057455.1 Ganaspis sp. Gsp50 | reverse complement strand
AGATAACTCATACTATTTCAATATAATTCAAGGTAATTTAGGATAATTTATATAATTCATGGTAATTCCAGTAAATCACAGTAATTCACATTTCATAGAGAGTAATTCACATAGTAATTCACTGCAATTCAAGATGATTCAAAAAAGAATTTAATTTAATTTAATTGAAGAATGGCCAAGATTATTCATAGTAGTTTAAGATTATTCATAGAAATTCATGATAATTCAAGGTAATTCAGAATAAGAAGATTGAACATAATTCAATGTAATTCAGGGTAATTCAGAATAATTCAGGTGAAGGTAGTTCAAGATAATTCGAGATAATTAGAGATGATGCGAGATAATTCAAGATCATTTAAAATAACTCATAGTAATTCAACGTAGTTTAGGATAATCAAATGAATTAAATAAACCAATTGATTTGATTCAATGGATTGAATGAAAAATCGAATGAATATTTATAATTCAAACGAAATATAAAAATGTTGTAAATGATACTAAATTTAAATTTAATAATATAATTATATAATAATTTAAATTTAATTTAAATAATGAAAAATCGAATGAATAATTATAACTCAAATGGAATATAAAATGTTGTAAATGATACTAAATTTAAATTTAGTAATATGGATAAAGTCCGAAAACCCTTCCCTTCCGATTTTAGTGAAACTTGCTATACCTACTTAATTTGGTGCGCTGATTACGAAAACGATATTGAAAATTTGATATTGAAAATATGATATTGAAAAATGTATTCTACATAAAATGTGCATATTTTAAAGATATACAACTTTCGTATAAGACATTTTGCTAAATTTTGAATACTTACTGAGTTAAATGCAAAAAACCTATATTTTATGGGTTTTTAAGGTTTTTACCATGAAAAAAAAATTTGCGCCAATTTTCCATATCATATTCGTAATCAGCGCATCAAAATACGTAAGTATACTAAGTTTCATTAAAATCGGGAGGGAAGGGTTTTTGGAACTTCACCCAAAATATAATTATATAATAATTTAATAATTTAAATTTAATTTAAATAATGAAAAATCGAATGAATTATAACTCCAATGGAATATAAAATGTTGTAAATGATACGAATTTTAAATTTTGATTTCTCTATCCAAAGATTTGTACATTTCTCCGAGTTGAAGTTTCGCACTTTTATAATTAGATTGTTTCAATCTTATTGTTAAATTAGAGGGTGTACGGAGGAGGTGGTAACTGAAAGCTTTGTAACTGTGACTGGTCGAGGACTCTGTGTACGCGTAAATAGCTCTTGAAATCGTGTTATCGATACTCGATCGCTCGATACCTCACCCGAGTAACTAGATTTCGTCTGGGGCGTAACCTAATTTAAAACATTTAGTCGCAGGGTGCGTGCGACGCCGAGAAAAAAAATTGACGAAGCTTTTAGCCCGTGATAATATTGAATTAGCGGCATTTTAGAGTGCGTTATACAACCCTTCGTGTGTGGTCCTGTCACATCGCTGGAGCTTGCCCAAGAGCCTATCCAAGTACTCCAAGAGCTTTTTCCATAATCTGCAATGTCCAACTCCTTAATAACTCAATAACAAAAATTTCCCCCAGCAAATGCTCAATTTCTTTTAAAATAATCTATTAGCTATTCGCTACTATCTATTCGCTACTAGTTATTCGCTAATAGTTATTCGCTACTAGTTATTCGCTACTAAATATTAGTTATTCGCTACTAGTTATTCGCTACTAGCTATTCGCTATTAGGTATTATCTATTCGCTATTAGCTATTAGATATAGTCCATTAATCCATTATCTATGTATTTTTAAGATTTCTAACTCTATCTCTAAACTCTAACCTCAAATTTCAAATTGAAAATAAATCTCCTTAATGTTTGTAAATTCTTTCAATTACGCGCGGAGTAGTTTCCGATAATCGAATTAATTAACAGATTTGAATAATGCGAGCATGCGCAAGCGAAAACCAATAGTATTGTTCAAAAATCTGTTTGCTACTAAATAAGCTTGCTGACTCCGTGCATTTGAATTGTTGAAAAATATTTTGAGACAATTGGGCAAATAATTGTGCTTTATGAAAGTAAAAAAGCAATTGGTGCTAAAGAATTCAGAAAATTGATCCCTGAAGAGTGGAAGGTGCTTTAACTATATAGTAAAAATGCACTTTTACCCTCTCCGGAGAGTCACGAAGTCATTTTAACGATAAAATGTTGGCTTACACAATGACCTCCTGCCACTCTCAGAGGAGAATTGGGGTGCATTTTTAAAATCCTAGCATGTTTTATAGACTCTGCAGAGGAAGCGCCAACAGGAACACCCCGTATATGAAAGCAGCAATTGATTTATTATCCTCGTCCCCCTTTTTTAGATCAGTCAACATTTCAAGAATTAACGCATCCTTGATACTCATTTCGAAATAATATTAATCGCAAATATTTAAGCGCGACAAATATTTGCACTTTTTATAAAATCTGTTGATATTTCTGCTTGTGAATAATTATTGATCTATTAACGTTCTGCTATTATTGTCTGATGAGTATTTCTTTTTCGTCTTTCATGGTTATTTTTGATTTTTTTTTAGTTATTGAAGATGTTTAGATTGTTTTGATTCCTTAAGTTAATGAGGTTCTTTAAATTTTTTAGATTAAACGACTGTTTAGATTGTTTAGATTAAAAGATTGTTTAGATTAAAAGATTGTTTGGATTATTTGGATTATTTAGATTAAAAGAATAGTAGTCTTTTCAAATCGAAGGATTGTTTAGATTTTTTATATTAAAAGACTGTTTGGATTAGGAGATTATTTAGATTAGTTAGCTTAGAAGATGGATTCGTTTGTTTGGTTTTAGAGTTTTTTTAGATTGTTAAGATTAAAAGATGGAAAAGAAAGATATAATTCAGGATAATTAAAAGAAATTAAGGATAATTCAGAGTAATTCATAAGATCATTCAAATTAATTCAAAGTAATTCATAAGATCATTTGAATTAATTCAAAGTAATTCAAGATAATTCAGGTAAAGGTAGTTCAAAATGATTCAAAACAATTCGAGATGATTTAAGATTGCTCATAGTAATTGAATATAATTCAACGTTATTTTTAAGTAAATCACAATAATTTACATCTAGTAATTCATGGTAATTCAAATAAGATTGATTAAGATAAGAGGTTAGACCATTACAAGATCATTCGAGGTTAGGGCATCATAAAGTTATTAGAGGTTAGGACATCATAAGATTATTAGAGGTTAGGGCATCATAAAATTATTAGAGGTTAGGACATCATAAGATTATTAGAGGTTAGGGCATCATAAGATTATTAGAGGTTAGGGCATCATAAGATTATTAGAGGTTAGGGCATCATAAGGTTATTAGAGGTTTAGATAACACAACAAAAAGTGCGAGTCAATAACCTTTTGTTGACTCATTAAAAATAGATGATAAAGGAAAAAATTGCGAGTCAACAACCTTCTTGACTCATTATCTATTTCTTGTGCTTCTTTTTCTTTTAATGAAGAGGCTTGTCCATGCTTGGTTCCGAGGGTTTTTTCTTTCTTTGTCTCTTCGGTGGTATATTGTCGTTCCTGCAAACCGGATTCGAGACTGCACTCAGCGAGGAACCCCTCCTGGTTCTTGTCAACCGTGACAGGCGCGACGGTAACGAAATCCAAAAGGTCTGTTCGAGCCACGCCTTCTTTGTACTGGACGTTAAAAAAAATACACGTCAAAGTGCCCATCGCCAATCAAGCAGTCTACTACACACGTTTTTTTTCACGCGTTACGTGTCTCTCCTGCTAAAGAGACACGCATTAGGCGAACACCTCGTTCCATCACTTCTTTCCTTTTTTTTTTATTTTACTACGGAATACTGTTTGTCTTCGTTATAACGCTTTATCTATTTTTAGAAACTTGGACTAACTTCCCCAGTAGAATAGAAACAACTGTTGTTTATTCTACACTTTATTCATCAAGAAGTGTCTTGTTATGCTTCATTACAATTTCTAGAAATCGCCTTATCATTTTTTCTATTTTCTTACTTTGAAATATTTCAAATGGAAATATTGAAACCAAAATATTTTGATATTTTTCTAAAATCTGTGATTTATGGAGTATTTCCATAAAGCGTAGGGGGTTATTATTAAAGGGGGTTGGAAATATATTGGAAGAGGGTAGAAATAGGTCAAGAGTAGGTTAGAAAAGGTCGAAATTGGTTAAAAAAAGGTTAAAATAGTTTAGAGAAGGTTATGATAGGTTAGGGTAGATTAAAATAGGTTATAGAATAGGCTAAAATAGGTTTAAATGGGTTTAATTAGATTATAATAGGTTAGATTGTGTTAAAAGAGGTTAAAATGGGTTTAGATAGATTACAATAGGTTAGAATTGGTTAAAAAATGTTAAAATAGGTTAGAAAAGGTTAAAATAGGTTAGAAAAGGTTATGATAGGTTAGGGTAGATTAAAACAGTTTAGAATAGGCTAAAATAAGTAAGAATGGGTTTAAATGTATTAAAATAGGTTAGAATGGGTTAAAAGAGGTTAGAATGGGTTAAAAGAGGTTAAAATGGGTTTAAATAGATTAGAATAGGTTAAAATTGGTTAAGAAAGGTTAAAATAGGTTAGAAAAGGTTAAAATAGGTTAGAAATAGGTTAGAGAAGGTTATGATAGGTTAAGGTATATTAAAACAGGTTAGAATAGGCTAAAATAAATAAAAATGGCTTTAAATATATTAAAATAGGTTAGAATGGGTTAGAGAAGGTTATGATAGGTTAAGGTATATTAAAACAGGTTAGAATAGGCTAAAATAAGTAAAAATGGGTTTAAGTATATTAAAATAGGTTAGAATGAGTTAAAATAGGTTAGAATGAGTTAAAAGAGGTTAAAATGGGTTTAAATAGATTAGAATAGGTTAGAACGGGTTAAAAAAGGTTAAAATAGATTAGAGAGCCTATAAACTACGAAACCTATTAAAGGGGAATGGGTGGTTAGAAATATGTTAGAAATAGTTTGTAAATTAGGATAGGTTAGAACTGGTTATAAAGTAGGTTAGGAATATAACCTCAAAACCAATTTCATTGATATTCTCTTTTGTTAAAAAAATAACAAATTGATCTTTGGGCTGTTCACCTACAATCCTTCGAGTGTAGTTGATATCTGATTTAATTCTGAACAGAAAAGAGTCCCGTGGCAAAATGTACGATCAATAGATTTTGAATTATTGAGCACTAAAATGGACCAATGCGCCGTATCTGCGCGCAAAAAATTAATGACCCTGAAATAAGTGATACAAGTTAGACATGGTCAGACGCTATGCAACTATGTTATTTCCTGGTATTATTTCAGGATCATTAAATTTTTTTCGCATCTATATGAAACGATCCTTCTGCTTTATTTCTGTACTCAATAGTATACAAAATCTATTGATCGTAAAACGTTCGCTCAGAATTTTTTTTTTTGTTAAAAATGAAATTAAAATCCTGTTAACAAAAAGTTCTCATATTATGAAAATTGTTATTATTGTTCTAATTTTTATTATCTTTTTGTTATTATCATTTTTGTTTGTTTGTTATTACTTATTATAACATATTCATTATTTTTGTTTGTTTGTTATTACTTGTTACAAAATATTCATTATTTTTGTTTGTTTGTTATTACTTGTTATAACATATTCATCATTTTTGTTTGTTCGTTATTCCTTGTTATAACATATTCATTTTTTTTAGTATTGCTATTATTATTGAATGATAATAATTGAATAGTAGAAATATAACTGAAATCTCGGGAACGGGAAATTATTTTTAGAATAGAAGACCTCATTTTCAGAGATGTGTTCACATTCGTAATTGATAACAAAGTTGAAATGCATCTTAAAGTATTGAATACAGCTGCACTGTAATCACTAAGAATTCTCTGGTACGATTTAAGTATAATTTGAGATGATGTGCTTTTGCCCCAGTTTCTCAAAGTGTCACGAAACTTTGAACATGAAAGTCCTCGGCTTTTCACTGTCCCTCATTTGCCAACTTTCCCCTGTTAATCAAACTTTCATTAATATTGTAATACTCTAATTTGCACTAAAAATATTTCCTTTAGCATGACTTGGCAATTTTTACATTAGACCTCTTTACATTATTTCACAATACATTTTTAATTCGTATTCTTCCTATTTAATTTGAATTTCCGTTAATTTCGATTTTTCATTTTTAAAGTGAACTTTTCATGTTTAATTTAATTTTTGCAATTAAAATTTTTCATTTTTAATTTCATTTTTGCAGTTAAAATTCTTCATATTTTAATTCCAACTTTTCATGTTTAATTAACATTATTCTTCTTTTTGTGTTTTAATCTAGACTTATTCTTATTCATCATTTTTAATTTAGATTTTCTGTTTTTCAGTTACTGTTTTCAATATACATTTTTATTCCAATTAATTTTAATTAACTGGTATATTTTTCATTCTCACTGTAACATGTATTGAATATCGGTGCTACCAATAGGGTATTGTTGGAGTAGAGCTAAAATTATTAATTGTAAATGTTAAATTTTGAAAGTTTGACTGCAATCCATTACTGGAACTTTTTGCTGTCTGTTTTTTAAATTTAAATAAATGGAACATTGAAATGGGCGAACACGGTTAATTTCGAGGATTGGATATCTAAAGCGAAACCAGAATTCGTTTAATTTAAATAGATGGAGGTAGAAAATCCATATTCACAGGCATCCAGGAACTACAATGTCTTTCGGACATCCTCCGCCTTCAAATATTGATTGAAACCGCCCCTAAAATAGCCCTCGAATATTGCCTAGGCTTTCTCTCTGAAATATTCAAATATCCCTTACAATAAGGTAACAAATCCGCACAAAGCAAGAGCTGCTCATTAAAATTGTAAACAACCAGCTCATCGGTTCGAAAATTGTGGTACCTTTTTGTAATGCTTTTATTTTAACGCTTTTATTGTAATGCTTTTATTGTAATGCTTTTATTGTAATCCTTTTATTGTAATGCTTTTATTTTATCGTAATGCAATCTTTAATTCTTTGAGGAACTAAACCTGAATACGGAATCATACACAAAAATTACGATTCTCAGAAGTCTTTTTTAAATTAACTTGCATCAATCGTGAAAGGGGTAGAATGCGTTTAAAAGGAACTTGCGACTTGCCTTTATTTTTTCACGTTTTTTTCTTTTGTGAGTCGACTTAACTTTGGTCCTTTTAGTCCGAAATGACCTGGGTCGTTGCGCATGGTGTGAACCAAGGCCATTAACGTTTCCTTGAAAGAAACCAGATTTATGCATCATTAGCATAATGTGTGACTACTTGACTTGAAATTCGAATAGGCTTCGTAACATGGAAGTGTTTTCTAAATTTTTCTCTTCACGGATAAGATTTTCGGACCCAGATTTTCTCTAATAGTATGTGTATATGTAGTAGGCCTAATGTGCATTCCTAAAAGTTGGTAATCTCAAACGTATGTATAGTTTTCTATACATACTTTCTCTATAGTATATATAGTATTCCCTATAGTATGTATTTCTTGTAGTATGTATTTCCTGTAGTATGTATTTCCTGTAATATGTATTTCCTGTAGTATGTATTTATTATGGTATTTACTATACTATATTCTCTATAGTATATACTCTCTATGGGTATATTTAGCGCCAGTCAGACTGTCGTCTAGACTATAAGCTGGCAAGGAAAATGAGAGAAAATGACCTGTGAGATGAATTTCTCGATACCAAAGGTCGGGAAAGACACATTTGGTCGAAACATGTGTTATGGATCGCTTTCTTATCTTCCGCTTTGGCAGTATATGTCGAAAGGGACGCTTTGAAATTTTCACAGCCCTATGTATCGGATTTCAGACCTGCCACCCCAAATCGAACAATATGCCTCTTCGCATTCGTTATTAGCCGCAACGAATATTTCCGGCTTACTTTTCGCCAAAAAAATGTTTGTCTGCCCTTTTTGCTTTGAGGAAGCTCTTTTCCACAATCTATGTATTTGCAAATACAGAATTCAGAAATAAATTCTCATTCATTAATACCATTTCGTTAATGTGAATGAACAATGTATAACATTGTTCATTTTTAATGAAAAATGAGAGAGTGTTAAACAATGAGAGTTAAACAATGAGAGTGTGTTAATTATACATTTTCATTTCAGTGTACGTTTTAAAATTCAATTTTTAAATCCCACGTCAACTGGATTCGAAAAAAAGGCTTTCGATCGTGTGACCGATAGTTTCTGAAAAAATGGACGTTATCATTTGGAAAAAGTGTGAATACAAACGCATGCTTATACTCCATAAGCAATAATGGTCGATATCTCTTGATTCCAGGCATGAGTGTATTGAGATACAGGGAATTGTTTGTGATTCCGTGGGATTAATTTTGCCAGTAGCTCGGGACGATATCGCGTTTCAGTGCACCCGAGAAATTGAATATTGATACAATTTTTAAATTCTAAAATGCCAAAAATACGCTCCTTTCAATTTGTCTCGCCACCACGAGTTCAATGGATGGGTTTGTTCTGCTAATTTCGACCATATGCTGCCAGCATGTTCACCCGAAACTGTCCGCATGCAGCACATGCACGTGAGCCCACCTTTCGCAGGTATATTACGTGCCTAAACAGAAATCACGGCTGTATTCCTTGTTTATGATCCGTTCGTAAAATTAATTTTTATCCCATTCAAGAATTGTGGCTTTTTCAATATCTTGCCTCGTTTCACCAATCTTTCTTTATTGTTATGATATGGTGCGTCTTTCACACTCTCCGCATTTATTATACCAAGATCCTTTTGCATTTTTTGTTCGCTTAGAATGCGTTTTTTTACGTTTATTCATCTCGGGTTTTTTGTCGACGATTTTCCATTGCCTTTATTTTATTACCGTATCTATAAAATTATATTGTAATGTGTAATATATTTTTTTTTATTATCCCTCTATGTATACCCTTTCGGGTCAATGTGTAATATATTCTTTCTCTATTTTAAAATAATCAATGCGATCCGAAGGGACCTTAGAAGCAAAAAATTGTAGGTTATGTTTGGTGATGGTTAAAGCTTCGTTTTTAATTAATATTGATAATATTATTCAGCACGTAAAACAGTTTTAATAATCTGTCAATATTTATATATGATTAATTCACTTCGCAGTGCATCTTTTCTCTCTAAATAATAATTAGTATGTATTATATTTTATTATATTTTTTTATTATTATATTTGTTTTATTTATCCAGTTCATTTATTAATCCAGTTCATTTATTAATCCAGTTCATTTATTAATCCAGTTCGTTTATTAATCCAGTTCTTTTATTAATCCAGTTCATTTATTATTAATTTATTACTATTGCATCTCATTTATTAAATCGTGAATTTACTACCCTTGTCAACTGAATTATTATTTAATTATGAAACAATTATCAAGTAATTAAATTATTCCATTGGCAGAATGAAGTGACATTTTTTCAAGAACCTTTCGTTAACTCTGTGTCACCGCCACTCTGAAAATAATTGTGATTAGATTTAATCGATTAGATTAATTGTGTATGACTTTTCATTAAATTGAGTGCATTTTTTTTAATCACTACCGAAACAGGCGTATTGAATAATTAAGTAAACCAACAGAATTAATGTTTCATTTCTGTGACATAAATTGTTTGTTGAAACATTCTATCATCAAATATAATATCAAATGGCTTCACAATTTTTTTATATTAATATATAAAAAATAATATTTCGAAGTCTCGAAACGTCACACAAACAAGTCCTCAACGTCAAATCTCCCGCTCTAAGTACCTCACGTGCCGGAAAAAAACCCAAGGCTAACGGGCGCACATTTTTTTAATATTAATATACACAAAAATGTGAAACCATTTGATATTATATATTTTGATGATATAGAAGTTTCAACAAACAATTTATGTCAATTTTATGAAAATAAAAAATGTGAATATTAATATAGAAAAATGTGAACATTAATATTAAAAAAATGTAAATATTAATATAGAAAAATGTGAACATTAATCTTAAAAAAATGTGAATATTAATATAGAAAAATGCGAACATTAATCTTAAAAAAATGTGAATATTAATATAAAAAAATGTGAACATTAATATTAAAAAAAATGTGAACATTACTATAAAAAATGTGAATATTAACATAAAAAAATGTGAAGCCATCTGAAACGATTAAATCAATTTTTCTAAAAGTTATTTAAATGAATGTCATTTTTTCAAATGAATGTCATTTTTCTTGATAATAATGTGTCACGTCTCCCCTTCATCAATGCCGTCACTAGAAATTGAATTTCTCTAATCAAAATGGAAAAAAAAGAAGGAAAAATGGAAAAAAGTAAAAGTGTTTGAGTAATAAGTGAAGGAAATGGTTGCGCTGCGAGGGTCGTTGCTCCATTTGTACAGAAAGTCTTTTTTATTAGATTATCGAAGGATTTTAATGCACTCCGTTTTACGACTATGGCACAAACATGGTCCGATTCTTTCTAAAAACCGCCCCCTTCTACTCTTCTGAACTTTATAAGCTGTAAAAGACGATGCCGAGGAGTTACATGCGACGGGGGTGGTCTGAGAACTGCAAAAAGAAAGGGAGGTGGATAGATCATTTATTATCCTGCGATACTGCAAAGGTACAAGTCGAAAAAAATGATAAAAACAACAAAGTAATTCACTTTGCTTTAAATAATAGTCTCCCGTCAAGTGGTTTATGTCTGTTTATTCAGTTCACAAGTACTTTCGATTATTTAAAGCAACACGTCCTACAGAATTTGATAAATTTAATTTTTAATTTAAATTAATTTTTAATTATTAATTTAAATTAAATTTTAATTATTAATTTAAATTAATTTTTAATTATTAATTTAAATTAATTTTTCAATATTTCAATTTAATCAAGATTAATTATACCGTGGTTGACTCATTTTCCACCCAGGACCTAATTTCCACTTTTAAAAATTTCCCCTATTACATATAATGCAAATTAACATATTAAATTATTGTACTATCGTTGATATAGAATCATTTCAGTTGGTTTAGGTAAAAACTGCAAATAAATAAAAAATGCAAATAAATTAAATACGAAAACTATAATCAAAATTAAAGTGGACGGAAACTGGGCCTTTGGCCGCCTTAGGTGGACGAAAACTGGGTCTTTCAAGGTGTTACGTCGGGAAATTTCTGACTGACTCGACAGAAAATTCAGAATTGAATAATCTATCTAACCAGTCAAAATATCTCCAAATCACAGAATATAAAATTTAATTTGTTTCAAGCCTATAGGATTTCTCCCAAAAGCTTAGGATTCGATTTCTTTTTCGATTGATTGTGAATTGGGAATATGTAAATATTGGCGCTCAAAATTTAGGAGTGAAGTAATTTAGAATGTAATGGTTAAACAAGTAATTAGGGCTCTCCTCTTAAATCTTTAAAATTATTTTATACAACAAAGTCGTATTGTGGTCACTCTACCCTACCTGTATCGGCACATGCTAAGTTACTCCACATAGCTCAGAAGGTCAATAATGTACCCATTATTACCCTAGGGTAATAATGGGTCCTTTATTGACCTTGCTTACAGGTCAATAATGGGTTCTTTATTGACCTTGCTTACAGGTCAATAAAGTACCCATTATTGCCCTAGGGCATATTTTCAGGTCAATAAAGTGCTCATTATTACCCTAGGGTAATAATGGGTACATTATTGACCTGTGGTCTATAAGGAGGAACTTAAGACGCGCCTATACAGGTAGGTAAAGTGACCACAATACGCCTGTGTTGCATAAAGAATTTTATTTTGAAGTATTTTGAAGTTTTTTAAAAATATTTTGTGGTATTTTAAAATATTTTGAAGTATTGGAAAATATTTGGAAATAGTTTAAAATAATTTTAAGGTACTTTTAATACTTTGAGGTATTTTGAAGTGGTCCGAAGTATTATAATAATGCTTTTAAAATATTTGAAAAAATTAAAATTTAAAAATCTTTTTCTATTTTATTTAATATTGAAATGACCAATATTTTTAAATACTTTGAAATGTTTTGAAGTCGTATAAACTATTTGAAAGTAATTTTAAGTATATTTAAATATTTTGAAGTATTTAAAAATATTTTGAAGTATTTAAAAATATTTTGAAGTATTCAAAAACATTTTGAAGTATTTAAAAATATTTTGAAATATTTAAAAATATTTTGAAGTATTTAAAAATATTTTGAAGTATTCGGAAGTATTTGAAAATATTTTAAAGTAATTTGAAGTATTTTTAAATATTATAAAGTAGTCTGAAGTTTTTTAAGTAGTTTTAAGTATTTTGGAATATTTTAAAGACATTTTAAGTAATTTGAAATATTTTAAAATATTTTGAAGAAGTCTGAAGTGATTTTAATTAGTTTTAAATATTTTGAAGTACTCTGAAATACTCTGTTTAAAATTTTAAGTAATTTTAAATATTTTGAAGTAATTTTAACTGCAATCCCTGGAATTTAAATGATGCTTCCTTAAATTCCACCTTCAGAATTTAATTCCTGCTTGAGAAATTAATTACTCTTATCAAAACTGTTTATGTGTTGAAAATCTTTTCGAGATTTTTAGTTTAGAACAAAAGAATGAAAAATTGTTACCAATTTTTGTTTCATGTTGAACATTTGCACTAAAAGCAACAAGAACTTTAATATTCCATCTGAAATTGAAATTTGTTTTGTAATAATTGTACTTTTTAGTTTGTGAAAGTGGCATTTCAAGGTAAATTGAAAAGAATTTTTAAAACGATATAGGTGCATTTATTTCACGTATACAGCTTGGTTGCCCCGTGGCGAATAATTCTGGTGTTTCGTGACGACCTTTGAACCCACGATTGTAATTGATCCTTGCTAGCATCCGAGGATTCGAGGTCCCGTCACTTTGAATGGTACGTGATTGGGTAGGCAACGAAGCGAGCAATGGTAGCGGGAAGAAAAAAGTAAAAGCTAAAAAAAGAGGCAGCGAGGGAGAGATGCGACATTGAGGGCCAAAAGTGGGTGGACAGGGTGCATCGCGAAGCGGCGGGGGTGGGTGACGGACTGGTGCAGAATATACAGAGAGTAGGAAATCCCCGCTGCGTCAGGGTTACCCAGGTAACGCACCGCGCGGTACCCATGGAAACCAGGGTGGCCCGACGACCCAGCCCGACTGCGATCTCCCATCAACAAGCCGTTTCGCATTCCATCTCGATACGACCAACGGAAGATGTCGATTCCTGCCATATCACGTGGCTCATGTGCGAATTTCCACGTGACACGTGAATCCTGCTTGTAATCCTCGTCTCGGTCGGCTATAGCTGCAATTTTTAATATTTCGCACATGATTTGCCAGGCACGTTTCATATTCCGTATCATCACTCTGGCTTTTGTTGAATTTGCCTGTTGGGCTGATTTTCAAAATATGTACGCATTTTCCAGCGCGTAAAAGTGTACTTGTTTGTCGCAAAAAGTGTTGGTTGAGTCGTCGAAATTGTCGCAAAGCTTCTTGACGAATCGAAAAGTTCTCGATGTAGTGGAGGATTGAAATTTATCTCTTCAAATGCATTCGTTCTTTCATTCAAGGGATTTAAGTTATGGTATAGTAAGGTTGGAAGAATAAATGTGATGTGCTACGAAGAGAGATGAAGGTTTTGAATATAGGTTATGGAGAGTTTTAATTGTTTGTAGATGAAGACAGTTTCTATTGATCTATTGAATCGACTTTGACCGTCACGTGTATGCTAAATACTCAAGGAAAAATCTTTTTGAGATGGTGTGATTGATCCATTAGTGATGTATAAAAACTCTTGATGATTGCAAAAAATTAAAAAGAGAGTAATTAAAATTACCATCAAACATTACCTATATTTGAAAACTTCTAAGGTCTTATTCTTCGGAGTGAGTCACAAAGAGTGCTTGAAAGAAGACAAATAAAACTAGAAATAACATCCCACGTAGCACAATATATTGCCTCAATATTGCCATGAATGCTTGCCATATTGCGACGTAACATTAAGACAATATTGCTGCAACGTTAAAATATCCGCCATACAGTAATATTGTAGAATAATATTGCAGTAATGTTGCAGTATAATATTATGACAATATTACTTTTAATGTTGCTGCTATATTGCAGAGTAATATTGTGGCAATATTGCATAGAAATGTTGCTGCAATATTGCAGTGTAACGTTGTGGCAATATTCCATAGTCAAGTTGCTGAAATATTGCACAGAAATGTTGCTGCAATATTGCAGTGTAACGTTGTGGCAATATTGCATAGTCAAGTTGCTGAAATATTTCATAGAAATGTTGTTGCAATATTGCAGTGTAATAATGTAGCAATATTGCAGTGTTATATTGTGGTAAGATTGCATAGTCAAGGTGCTGCAATATTGCAGTGTCATATTGTATCAATATTGCATAGAAATGTTGCTGCAATATTGCAGTGTTATATTTTGGCAATATTGCAAAGAAATGTTGCTGCAATATTGCAGTGTTATATTTTGGCAATATTGCATAGTCAAGTTGCTGAAATATTGCATAGAAATGTTGCTGCAATATTGTGCCAAATATTCTCCTAGTATAAAAATTATTATACTTAGCTCATAGCAATGTTACTGCAATATTGTTGTAATGTTGAGAGAATATTGCATATTAATTTTGCACAATATTGCCATAATGTTGTAGCAACATTACCATAATATTGTAGCAACATTACCATGCAATATTGACACAATAAGGCACTGCAATATTGCAGCAACATTTCTATGCAATACTGCCAAAATATTACATGTTAATATTACCGCAATATTATTCTGCAATGTTACTGTTTGGTGGACATTTTAATGTTACAGCAATATTGCCCTAATGTTGCATCGCAATATTGCAAGTATTCATGGCAATATTGAGAAAATATTGCGGCAATATTGAGACAATATTGCGGCAATATATTCTGCTATGTGAGATCCCAATGGGAAATTGCTAATTGTTGCAACAAATAAAGATTGGAATAACAAATAAAGACTAAAACAACAAATAAAGATTGAAATAAAAAATAAAGACTGAAACAACAAATGAAGATTGAAATAACAAATAAAGATTGAAATAACAAATAAAGACTGAAACAACAAATAAAGATTGAAATATAATAAATAAAGATTGAAAGTACAAATAAAGATTGAAATAACAAATAAAGATTGAAACAATAAATACAAATTGAAATAACAAATAAAGCTTGAAATAATAAATAGAAACTTGAATTTATGGGCGGTTAATTAGTGGAATTTAAAAAGCAATCGTGGAGTGGAATTTTTAATGAAGTTTCGTTGTTGTTCAATATTGTTTTACTATATTGGTGACCCTTATTAGCATCATTGGCTCACAATATTCAGTTATTAATAAACCAATGGTTAATTTCCCATTGGGATGATGTTCGATTTGGAATCAGTGACACAAATAATAGATAAATGCCAATTTCAGGGAAATCATGCTGGTTTTACTTTCATGAAATATGAAGATAAAGTTCATTTAATAATTAACTGATAGTTTCAAACACTTGCAGAGGTCTCTAATTTTATCACTGTCTATAAAAAGAGTCTCAAACAAATAATGATCAACCAATCAATTGTTATAGTCTATTATCAAACAATTACTGTACTATTGTCAAACAGTTATTATACTTTTTTAAATTAATTATTATAATATTATTATTTAATTATTACGCAATTGTTTTTCAATTAATGCACTATTGTTACTCATTTATTGCACTATTGTTACTCAATTATTACACTATTGTTACTCTATTGTCACAAAATTCTTACACTATTAGTAATAATAACAATTATTATCACCCAAATTTGTTTTGTTTATAAAATTGTTTATTTTCTTCATGAAGATGTTTATTTCGTTCATAAAGTTGTTCATTTTTTAACACATTTTTGCTTCCTCATAGGGAAGCATTGTTTTCGGTCCGATTATCGATTTTCCAAAAATAGTCTAAATCAACTCAATTTCATCCAAAAATCATAAATACGAAGTTTTAGGCCAATGTCCAGATGTGAGTGTGTGTGTGTGTGTGTGTGTGTGTGCGTGGTAAGTTTTTTGTGGACTCTCTATCTCGAGAACGCTTTAACCGATTTAAATGAAATTTGGCACAGTTATTGCACTCATAAAAATGAAAAAATTGCCACAAGGAATTTTAGAAATACTCAAACAAAAAATTTTGAGAAGACTTTTTCCTTTAAAAAATCAGATTTTTTAATAAATT
>WNHD01005785.1:0-10710 GCA_011057455.1 Ganaspis sp. Gsp50 | reverse complement strand
ACAATTGTAATATATAGTTTCTTTAATACTAATAAGTGGTTTTTTATTTATTATTACCCCGAGTGAAAAATACTCGAAAAACCCAATATCTTTTCTACAGATATGTTAAGTTATTATTAATCTGTCCTTTTAAATGTCTTTTTAATCATTTTCTTATGTAATACATTAAAAATAAGAAATTTGATTAAAAACAATAATAAGCCTTTTATAATCCCTTATTATATTATTAAAAAAATTAATGATTTTAGTTTTAAAAAATTCGGGAAAATCAGGCTCTGAAGTCTGGGAAATCCGGGAATTTGAAAATGCCAGTTCGCTAGACACCCTGGATTGGCGGTAAAGAAAAATTTGTCTTAAAATCAGGGAAATTTTTGTTTTGAAAAAATATCGAGGTTTAAAAAACGTGTAAAAGAGGAGTTGTCGCTATGGGAATTATTTTGAGGTTTACACGGAAAAAAATGTTTAAATGTTTTGTGAAATTCACTGAAACTACTTGCGCCTTCTGCAAAACGGGACTTGTGATCTTCACAAACAACTGAGTTTGGGAAAAACACAAACCAATTATCTGTATATGCGACAATATGTCAACGACATGATGCAGAACGCAAACAGCTGATTCCTTTGCATGCGTGGCGCATGCGCATTACTGAATTTCTTGGGATTAACACAAGTCAGTTTGTGTTTCTCCAAAACCACTTTTGTGTAGATTACAAAGAACACTTATTTGTGCATTCCACAAAACCGCGTTGCAGTTTTCACAGAACATTTTTTTCCGTGTAAAAGAGGTATAAAGTAGGTGTTGATTATTCAGAGAAAAGATCGTACATACTGCAAAAAATGGTGTCTTAAAACGTCTTAAATTAAGACATTTTTTGGGTCTTAGTCACCAAATATGTCTTAATTTAAGACGTTTTTGCTCAAAATAAGACACCATGTTTTTGTAGTGCAAGTGGAGTTGTTTGAATTCAGTGTTTGAAATTTAATTTTTCGAATTTCTTCAATACGTTATAGGTTTCTGAATGTACTTAAAAAAATAGGTAACATTTTGTAATTAGATTTGTCTTGAAAATGTTTTGGCTCCAGCTCGAATAAATTGAGAGATAATTAATTAAATTTTGTCTTCTTGTAATGTCGTTTGAAGTGCTTGACCAAATTCTCACCCATGATTGATTTCATAAGATGAGTGGACTATAAAGCACTCATTATTTCATTTCACTGTCAGCCTCGTAATACTCTGACTCCTAATAAACCGCGCAGCTGCTAAATCTCGTTGAAACATAGAATATGTTATGATAACAAGATGGATATAATAAGGTACATGAAAAATGCTCGAATTCATCGCAATAGAGGAATTTTGAACTGCATCTAATTTAGAAATTCTAACGCTTCATCAACATCATTATTAATGTTTTTCTTAGTTTTATTCGAACAATAATTCGTGATGCCATCATTTCTGGACTTAATACTACATGTTAGATTTCATAACTAAGTTGCCAAAATCATGATGAATATTTAGTAGAATTATGTCGCTATGATTTTGCGAAATTGTATTACGGCTGCTGGTCAACGAAATGTGTAATGGGAAATTGCAGTTCATGCATATCAGTTCCTTAAGGGCATGCATCAAGATGCTTATATTTTATATTCCGAAAATCCGTTAAATTTATAAATAGGTTTATCAGTCTTGTGTCGTTATTTTAGATAAATTTCTTTATGTAGTTTATTTAAGTTTTTTTTTAGTTTCTTTAAGTAATTATTTTAATACAGTTAGATGTAATTCTTCTTCAGTAGTCGTAAAGGCTCAATATTTTCTTAAAAGTTTATTTTTTTCTTCTTTTTGCTTCCTCATAGGGAAGCATTGTTTTTTACATTCTCATCAATAATGAGAGTGTATTATTTCTTATGTTATTGACTTCTGAATTGTTTTGTTTCCTTTCAATTTTTTAAAGAAAATTTTAAAGAAATTTTTTAAAGTTTGAGATTCATTCGAACGTTTATAACAAAAGTTATACTACAAATTAAATATTACATTCTCATCAATAATGAGAAAGTATTCAAAATGTGCGATTTTTTTTAAACAATGATGCTATTGAAGTTTTCTACGTAAACTAATATTTTGTTGCAAATTTAAATTTTAAAAGCATTTCCATCATTTGAACGCTGAGAACTTGAAATGCATTCGAACGTTGGAATATAAATCACAGGGTTTGAATATCTTTAACAAAGAAAACAAAAACAGTTTCGTAAATTTACTCTCTTAATATGAATCAGCGAAAAGTCGCTGATTTCCAGTGAATAGTTGCTGATTGTAAAAGCTATAAGTGTGCAGCTGGCAATCAGCGACCATCTACTGTTTCAATCAGCGAAATGCTAATGGTCACTGAAGAATCAGTGGTTTTATTATATACACATGTGACACGATCTGAAGAAAGGGACCTTACAAGCATTTGAAATTAGGTTATGTTTTCTGACAGTTTTAACTTAATTAATGTTTCCCTTTTAATTAGTTGCAGACAAAAACAGTTTTTCTCGAGAGTATACAAAAAAGCAATTTAAAAAAAACTTCTTTTCGTTGCAAATAATTAAAAAGAAGGCATTAATTAAGTTAAAACTGTCAGCAAACGTAACCTAATTTCAAATGCTTGTAAGGTCCCTTCCTTCAGATCGTGTCACACATCTATTTATAGGTGCAAATTTTTGGAACTAAAGTATAACACCTCTTTTCCAGAACAATTCTTTATTTCAATTGAAGAAATAAATTACTTTTTTTTTAATGCAGAAACATAATATTATGTATTATATTTATATATAAAAATATTAAGATTTACTAAATCGTATATAATATAAATAAAATAAGAAATAAAACATAAAATATAATCGAATATTGATGAATCACGTTAAGCTTCTTCGTTTTCTTTTTGTGATTTTTCTTTTTGCACTTCTAAATCCAAATTGCACAAGTTTATATGCAAAGAAGTAACGGCATTTCGAGCAGGTGTTTCAAAAGCGTATATGTACCTTTCAATAAAATTATAAAAATTGTCAAGCTCCTTTGGATACTGCAAATTTAGAACAAAGTAAATTTTAAAAAGTAGATCAAACGCGACTACAAAAGATTCTTTTTTATGAGTATTTAAAATCCATTGATCTCCTTGAACGAAATAAGTGCCTTCCCGCTGACCATTAACGCATATAATATAAGGCTGGACGTTTGTGTTAGACTGAGCAATAGTATTTTGAACGCTACCAGATAAATTAGTATTTTCCTAAAAAATATAAAAGATTAGTTATTTAAAGGAGATTTACAAATATATTTATAAAATATTTTAATTTTTTAATAAACCTAGTTATAAATTTTTTACAAAAATTTGTGCGGTGTCAAAATTTATTTTCAAATACTATTTTTAACAGTTTGTGTCTTTTTAATTATCATATAAATTAGCAATTTTAATTTAAATCTAATGAAAAAAATTATCGTCTTAAAACATTCTTAGCAATTCTGTTTGAGTATTTTTCTTGTGACATGTCACTAAAAAAATATATATTTATTTTATAAATAATGCTTTAATAAACAATAAGTTACAACCTTTAAATAATTATTTTGAACAGTAGAATGTTTCAAAGAGCACAATAGGTTATTTTTAATTTACAATAATTTGTAATACTTCTATTCCGAAGAAAACATTAATTTTTTCTTAAAACTGAGTATTTTAAATTTAATGTTAATTATATTTTGGTTAGTTGTTCCAGGTAAATTTGTATTTAAAGCAGTATATTATAAAAAAATTATAAAAATACGTACTGGCACAATTTGAACCAAAAAAGAGCTTGGGTCCACCAGCTTTCTCACAGGTTTATTACTGATGTTTGGTTCCGATTCGATATTTTCGATCGAATTGTCCACGCTCCTTGGCTAAATTTTTTTGTTTAATTAATAAATTGAAATATTTGTATACTAAAGTAAAATTGATAAATTTTATTTTACCCTTTTTTTTCCTTTGCCCTTAACTTTATTTTTATTTTCATCTTCTTTTGGTTTCAAAAAAGCATTATTGGTTGGCAGCAAGTTCGTTAGAATAAATAAAGCTTTAAGATTTTCTGTGAAAGAGGAGAAAAAATATAGAACCTAATAAGATAAAGAAAGTAGTTTGATATTATTTGAATCAATTTTTTTCTCTTACCATCTGTCAAGTGATTAAATCGTTTGTAAACATCTAAACGATGTAATTCTGCATATTTTATAATGCGCAAGGTATAGTACGATGAAAATTTCTTTATGAAATTATCACTTTTGTCTTTAAAAAGCCACTCAAATTCGTTTTCAATCTAAAATATTTTATAATTAAAATTTATGACTAAAAAATCTATATACGTTAAAGATAAAGAAATACAGAATCATGATTACCATCTCTCCTTTGTAATCCAATAGTCTGGGAAATTCTTTAAAAATTTCTGAGATCGTTGGGCCGTCAGTTAGAATCCAATTTCTGCGATTGGGAAGAGTTTCTAATAAATATTTTTCAATTTCTGCCTTGTTTTTATCCGATGGATTTTTAAATTTCATCCAAGAAACCTATTAAAAAAAAATGTTAATGTTAGTACAGATTAGTTTTTATTTACGGCTTTATTGAAACGTATTTTTTTCTACCAAAATTTAAAAAGCAACTTTAAATATTAAATTGTCATGAGACAAAATCTACAACTGCAAAATTAAAATGGATAAAAAAGCAAACCTTTTTAGAAATATGTTCAAATGTTTTTTTCTAAATTAATAGTTCAATTTTTCAATTTTTATAAGAAATATAGTCATCTTAAAAATCAAAATAAGTTTTTAGAAATGCATAAATATCAAAGTAATACATGAAACTAAAAACTAACTGCACAATATGATTCAATATCATATATTTATGGTTATAAAAAATTTTCAAAACAAACAAGTAAATTTTCACTGACATTGTTACATATGATTTTTTAAATAACTACAGAAACTTGCATACTTTTAATTAGCAACCGTTGATCTATATTTTAAAACTTTTATTAACAGACGTTCAATTTACCTTTGAATCGAATTCCTCTTTTGAAAGCAATGTATTGAGAGTAATATTTTTGTCACTTTTTGATTCTTCTCCACTAGGCTTCTTTTTATACTTCTTTTTTGAAGGACTTGCGTTTTTCCGAGCGGTCCACAATCTGTATTCTATGAAACCTTGCTTCGTTGTTTCATCGTAATAATGCTCCTGAAAGATCACACAACATCCTATGTATAATATATTCTAATTTAGTACGATACTTATTTATTAAAAAGTAGCCTTACGTATCCTTTTTTAGAATTATTGTCTCGCAAGAGAGGAAATTCTGTCACAATTGCTTTTGCTAATGCAATTTTGGCTTCAGATGGTGGATACCTGAAAGCAGAAAGCGATATAAAAGTTCTCATAAACAAATAGTCTTATAAGTAAAGACAGTAGTAAAAATAAAAAAGAGTATTTTAATTGAAAAACTTTTCCAAAAATATGAGGTGTATACAATTTTCCCTAAATTGTATCCAGTATAATATTTATAGTAAAATATTTCAATAGTCAAACAACCAGATTTATTTTATTTTTGTTACAAATACTATTCATGAAAACAAATTTATCATTATTTTAAATTAAAGTAGTTGTATGAATAAAATCCTATTTATTTCAAACAAATTTTTTTTCGATACTATTCAATTTAATGTCTATTAAAAAAGTGACAATAATCAGCTTTTGAGAATTACAATAATTAAAATATATATAAAAAGTATTTTAACATACACATATGTATTTATATATGTGTATATTCGTTAACAATCAATATTTCAAAAAGTTACTTTACTTTATTCAAAACTGTGGTTGAAATAACAAAAGTGTCTTACCAGTTATCATTATGAACTTTAATTAGTTCTGTAACGAGGATTCGAATCATGGCTCTTCTTGTTTCCTCTGTAAACAATTTTTTTGCCGATTTCACTAAGTCCTCGCCTTGTTTGTGTCGTAGAAGTGTCTCTTCAACAGTAGCATAACGCTGAAATAATAAATCACATTTCTTTATTAAGTCCATCCTACAAATAAACTAATCGTAAATAGGAAATATTTTAAGCAAAGTTTTTTTAATTTTAAAGATTCTTTTCAAAACTAATTTTCTGTAAGAAAAACTTATCCTAATAAAAAGCAATTTTTGAAAAGTCTTTACCGAAAATGTATAAACTGGTATGGCAGAATCAAGAGTGTTCGATAATGTAGCATCAGAAGAATTTAACAAAATTGGAGTATTTGATGAAATTGGATTTTGTACATTTTCATTGATATTTGGTTCTGCATTTTGTTTATAAATATCTTGGTTAAAATTATCTCGTATCAAAGAACCGTCATTTTGTACTATAAATTCTCCAGTACAATCCTAAAGATTAATAAAATATTATTGTGCATATTAAAGATTTTATAAACATTCAATTTTAATATTTATTGTATTGTAAAATTCAAATTACTTTTTTCTTATTTTCTCTAATCAGCTTAAGAATAATTTTTCTGGGTCCCATTTTTATTTTCATAGTAATTAAATCTGCTTCTGATAGTTCCAGAAAAGAGCTACCGTTTATACCTTCATCTGAAAAATAAAAATATGAAAGAAAATTAGATTTACAGAATGCAAAACCATTTTCAAAACAAAGTTTGGATTTAAACCTTTAAAAATATTAGAATAGAAAGTAACGAAGACTTATATACAAATTATTGGAAGTTGCTTCTGTCCAACAACAGAATGGTTTAAAATGAGCTAGATCAGACACTTTTGTCAAACGTTCAGAACTATTGTCATTAATTTTTTCTATGCAATAGGCATTAAGCTCAGGATCAAAGTGATCTGATGGACAAATTGCAACTTGAAAATATACATTATTTTCTGGCAATATGATTATTTCTTTAATGCATCCAAAAAGCGGCAAATCATCATCACGCTCCCGACCAACTTCAAGACAAACGTATAAGCCTTTGCGATATTCTGTTCCGTCAACTCGAACAGACAAAGCACAGAATATTTCGTCCGTGTCAATAAATCCTAAATCATACAGATAGTTTTTACTCAACGTATATTCCACGAGACACATTGAGCCGCTTACAGAGTGAATTTTGTGTAATTTTACATCACCAGCTCCCCATTTCGAACTCTGAGTGCATTGTGAAACACGTATTAGTGTCTTTGGTGGATTTTTGAAATTGTGAATATTTTGAGCCCTCAGTTTAATTTCAGCATGCTTTGCTTCAAATCGTACACAATTGTACTGAGCCATTGGTCCTGACCACAACATACAGTCAGCATAATGATTCAAGTGGTGAAATTTATTTATAAGATTATTTCCAGGAAATAATCTTTTAAAAACCATTATGTAATCATGGACCATTGCTCTTAAGTAAGGTATGAGTGATTCTGATATTTTTGGAGCAAATACTAATTCTGTTATTCTTAGTAAAAGAGTGACGAGCTCCACATATTCATTATTCAAATCTACCTTTTCAGAAATCAAAAAAGGGAAAACTCTCATGAGTAGCCACATCTGCACACCTTTTTGACTTAAAGTATATCCATTTTTACGAAGCATTTCATTGGTGAAATTTGCAGAGGGCTTGTTCACTCTTTCAACGTATCCATAATTGAATGCTGCTATCTTTCTATTAAAATATTCAACGTCGAACTTCCTTTCTTCTATGATCAATTTATGAAGAACCAATTTTATTGTCATGGGACCAAGCCCTTGAAAGATATCATGGAAAGGATCGAAAATTTTATTTCTGGAAGTGTGAAAATACTGTGACTCATTTAAACAACAAGGACCTTTCAAGCCAGTATCTGTACTCGCCTGTGCAGAAAAATTGTTGTTTTGTAAAGTTTCAAGCTGCTCATTGTACAAATATTCGGTTCTTTCAACTCCTAATTCAATAGATCCATCATGTAAATTTTCCCTACTAAACATGCACATTCGGCAAAAATGAATTGCGGATGGACCCAGAAGATTGAACACTTGATGTACAGCAAGTCCATCGCCACAGAATGCTGCTATGGAGGCTCTCAATACAAATTCTTCTTCACCTATATGTATCGAAACTCCTTCTTCACTTTCAAGTTTTGATAAATCCCTCATAAACGGTGCAAGAATAATTTCAAATCCATATTTTTTTACATCAGCATCACAAGTGAGAGCAAGAATATGAATATCAGCCAGCTCTGAATTCATATGTGAAGGCAAATTTTGAATTTTAAAATAGAAAACTCCTAATTTATGGATATTTGTTTTCGAGCCTAAAGGATTAACTATTTCGAGCTCATCATAGTATAAGATTAATCTTAATGCATGAGGGAATCGCGAAAATAGAGGATGAATTTTAAAATGCTGTCCATCAATGAATGAGCCTAATATTCCTTCAGGTGATTTCTGTTCTCCCAAAATAGCGTCTTTGATAACATTGTTCGATAATACTTGAGTTAACGTAGAAATAATGGGCACATATTGAAATGTTTCCATTACTTGAGTTGGTACATATGTACAAGATTTTTTGTCAAACGTCGTATCCGTACGGTAACCAAGGGGTATCTCTTCTGGAATAATGTACCCACACTTTTCGACAAGAACTTTGATTTGCTGGTCCAAAGTTCTAATTCCTTGGAAAGGATTTTTGAAATTGAACAAATTTGATACCTCTTCTACATGATCGTCATTTAGTAAGAGACTATCCTTTAAATGTTGTAACACTTTATATCTCATAAAATCACGCAAATAAAATGTTATCTGCTCAATTTCATCAAGAATATTTGTCATCATTGCTCCTGTCATAGAAGAATTAGATTGAAACCTCCCAATCATTCTGGCAAGAAAAATTTCTAAATTAAACTCTTCTCTATTATCATTTCCCTCAATGTGCTCCTGTTGATTTAAATCTATTGCATTTGCTTCGTCAATTTCCATGCGGTTATTATCATTATCGAAAGCATTATTAAAATCCAAAATATTGGCAGGTTCTTGTTGCGGTTGTTCATTTTCTTGAGCTTCGTTCCTTTCGTTAATATGATTTTCTCTTATATGTCTTCTTAAAGCAGAAAAATGCATAAATTGACGTGGACAATTGTTTTGTCCACAAATGAAGCCTCTATAACCGACTCCTCGATTGATTGTAAGACCATGATCATTAATGAAATGTGAGCAAAGACCATCTAATCCCTCAGCTACTAATTTATTGCACATAAAGCACTTCAGAATATCCATTTTTTATATTGTTTTACTTTTAATAAAGCGTTTTAGTTATTATATGAGCCTATAAATTGCATAAAAGTAATATAATATAAATAATAACCAAAAATAACATATTATTCGTAGTCTAGATGTATATTATATTGTTTTAAAAAACGATGACTCTTGACTTACAGTTTTCAGAAAAATACAGAAAATTATTAAAAAGAATATTTGTTTGAATAAAAATACTTAACATCCTTACTGATAGTTGTAATTTTGTATACTATATTTTTGTATTTGTATTCTTTAAAAAAAATTCGAGTAATTTCAAAAAATACAAGTAACGAAAAAAGTTAGTTGTTGTTACGAGACTTTCAAAAAGATTTACTTCGAAATTTTTTTAATTTGTGAATTTAAAAAACCTATAAAATAATTTGTAAAGGAAATTATTATTATTTTTAATTTTAAAGTAATTCATGTAAATTTATAATATTCTGATTTATTACCACTTTTTTAGGTTAATTGCTCTCAAAAATATTTTTGATATTAATTATTTATTAAATATTTTAGCAAAATTGAAAATTATGATTTTACTATATTTATTATCTATTTCAAGTAAGGGTTTCACATAATAATAAATTTACCTTCTAAAATTTTCAAAGTTTCCTCCGGTAAAATTGGTTCTAGTCTCCTCCACAGTTCTTTCATGGATAAGTCGTCTAAAATTTTAATAGACTGCATAATAAATCAAACTTCCAATTCACAATATTGACGCTGTTAATGAAAAAGTCTGAAAAAGACAATTTAAATAAATATAAAAAGCAAAGAGAATGTATCAATAATAACATTTGTTTCTAATGTTTATCAATAAATTAATCATTATCTTTCGAATATTATAATTTTACTACTAAAGTAAGGAAATAAAATAGTTACTGATAACAAATTTACTTCTAATCTTGTTGTATCGAAAGTTATGAAAAATTGAGAGTGTTTTGAGGTTATACATAAAAATGGTTATAAAAGGTCTTACATTATTTCATTGCATTAAAATTATTCACTTTTTGGATAGAAAAATAGATGTAATTAATTCTTAAAATCTATATTAACATTATAGTATTCTTAAAATGAAAAGTTTTTTACAGGTTATGATCAGAAACAGCTTACATTTCAAATTATGTTACATGAATATAAGATAATTGTACTTACCTAAAGAAAAAACTAACAAATGACACAAGTTCTTTTTAAATTAGATTCTCAAACACGTACAGGTATTATCATAATTATAATATAACTTGATTTGCAATTTTCCGGTACAGGCTGATACTAGCTCTCTAGCAGGCGACGATCGTGTGTTGCGCGCAGCAAACGTTAACTTCTGCGCATGTGCACAAATTTTCGCTAATTCATCAGTGAAAACTGCTGATTCTTCAGTGAAAACTAAATTCACTGATGGAAACAGCGAA
>WNHD01005783.1:0-10218 GCA_011057455.1 Ganaspis sp. Gsp50 | reverse complement strand
ATCTCGAAGTTTATAACATTTTACTTCTCTGCGTTTCATCCGAATTTCAACAAAATCCGAGAGTTCACCTCCTATTAACAGATCGTGATCTAAGAACCCATGAGGTACCAAATGTATCCGTAGATTATGTGTCATATCGTCAATGGATAATTCGGAATCAAAGATTCTAAAGATGAATCCTTTATTCAGCCCAACTGCTCCAAATGGAACAGGACTGCCTTTAAGAGGAGGTGTCCCTAACTTCACATAAAAGCTTGATCTTAAAAAGGTGTAAATCACTCCCAGAGTCGATAACGGCTTCCACTTCCTTGTCCTTCAAAATCACTTTCTTGTAGAGTTTCTTATCACCTACAAGTTTCTTATCACCTACATTCACTGCATCACATCTTGATTTACCTTTGTTTCCTTCGTTAGAATTTACTTGCTTCCTTGATTTCGGACAAATTTCAAATATTTAATTCTTCAATAGCAACCTTCAGATATTTATTTCTAATTTCTTTGCAATGCCTAATGTCCAGAAACCTTCATTTTGATGGACAAAAAAACCTTGCACATACCCTAATCTTCCAGATTTCTGCAATAAAAGCAGCTTGCTATTTTGTAAACTACAATTTACAAAAAAATTTGCAAATCATTTGTTTTTAACATTTTTTGATTAGGTTCAAGCTTATTTGACATTTCCTTAATATTAACGCAAAAACATTAGATTTTTTAGCTTTCATTGTTTACTTTTAAATTAAATTACAAGCACATCCTATCTGGAAAGCAACTGAATTGCCAATTTAAATCATGAATAGAATATTTAAAGTTATCCTCGATTTTTAATTTGTGGGACATTTCTTCTACTTCTTGCACAGCTATTTTAGTACCAAATATCGCCAATGTCAGATCTCTTTTTTTATTTCGAGTATTTAATTGGTGAATAGCAACCTTCAGAAATTTATTTGTAATTTCTTTGCAATGCCTTGTTTCAAGAAATCTTAATTTTGACTGCCGAATAACCGCGCAAAACCCTTCATCTTCCAGATTTCTACAATAGAAGCAGCTCAGAACTTCTAAATCAGTCATCTTGTGAAGTGATTTACCATTGATAACACATCTTCTTTTAATTTTAGGATCGCGCAATTTAGGTAAAGAAAGCACATGTTGTACTGCATTATCTGTAGTTTTTTTGTTCTCTGTAAGCAAATTTTATTGCTAATACTTTTTGGAACTGAAAAATAGCTTTGCAAAGGCCGTTCGAGAAAATCAAGCATAGATTAAAATAGGAATGAGATATATTTTTGTTCTTGTCTATCTCATATACATTTCAATGTCGAACGATTTTTGTGGAATTACTGTGAAGGCCTTAATTTGTATGGGTTATTTATTTAATTGCCTTAAACTAGTCACGAGTACAGTCCCCGCCATTAATGTCTTCGAAGTTTCCATTATAAAATTTCTACTCTGCGAGTTTTTTCCTATGACTACCCTAAGACAAGCATGTTCAGAGCTTTTATTTTGTTGTAGGCGATTTCAAGCGCTGCAATTTATGGCCTGAGCAGCCCTATTATTGTAGGGTTCGAAAGGAAGACAGATACTTTTCTAAACTTGCCTTGGAGGCAATAAGACAATAGTTCACGAAAATTGAAATATATCGATATTATAACGTTGGAACACTTCGATCATTTAAAATGGAACATAGTGCTGGAATGTCACTGTGGGGAGGGAGGAGCTTTGAAATCTGTCTGAATTGGTTGTTGATCCTTTAGAGGGTTATATTTATAATTCTATCTAATATATTTAAAGTCACTGATACATTGGGCACAACTGACCTAATTATCAATAGAAATGACATTGTCTTTTACCTAAGATTTTTGGGGCCTCAATGCTTTAACTGTTTCTCTTTTGATTCTTTTTTTGTTTTTCTTTCTTGTTTGTGTGATGCTGCATCTAGACCTCCTTCCCCCTGGGTGAACTGAGTAGCCTGGGCTCGCGGTGGCTCAATGATGTGGTGCACACATAGTAAACTGAGCTCAGGTTGTCGTTTCCCTTTTTTTTCTTTTTAGGGTGTTGGAGCCGAGACCCTTATAGTTTCGCTATGGCGTTCGTCCCTCCGTCGTACGGCTGGATTTTAAGGAGGCTTGACTTAAGTTCTAAAGGCTCTGATAAGACCTTCGGAAGGCTCTGGACAGGCTCCATATAGGCCCTAGAGAGGCTTTCTGGAGATTCTGGAATGGCTTCCTACAGACTCCGGAAAGACTTCCTAGAGGCTCTAAAAAGGCTTCCTGAAGGCTCTAGAGTGGCTCTATAGAAATGTTGTAGGGAAGCCCTGGAGAGTCTCTGCAAAGTTCTTGCGACGGTTGCATAAATGCTTTGGGAGGATTTTGTAGATTCAGGTTTAACCCAGACACCCTCGATTGCCACTGCTTTTCGTACTGATTTTTTTTTATTCTCGTTTTTTTCTGTTTCGCTCGTTATTTTGGTTTTTGGTTTTTCTTTTCGTTGGCGCTATTTTATCAAGATCATCTTTTTCTTCTCTTTCCCTTTTTTTTATTTTTCCCTGAATTAGTGAGACCTTATTTATTTTGTTTGTTTATCTGGTCTTCTGCTGTTTTTTCTCGTTTTCTTCTCTCTGATTTCTTTCTCATTTTTTGTTTTTAAAATTCCCGACCTTTTCATGCCTAGTTAGAGGCTTAGAGCTAACTTCTTCTTCGTGCATTTATTGTGACCGCAGGTTTGGTTGGAGTTCATTTTATTACGTTATGACTGACTGTCCTGCAGCAGGTCACTGAAGATCAAATAAGAAGAGAAGAATACGTTTCAGTGTTTTTGTAATCATCAAAACCCCAAAAATATATTTCCATAATCCTTATTCCTTTAAGTCCTGCTGAAGAGAGCCTTTTTTAAAAAAAGTGTCTGTATTTTTCTAAAAACTATTGTTAAATTGAAAATTTTCAGAAAAAGGGGGAAAGTGTTTGACAACCACTGTTAACCATGTCCACTTTTCTCTTTTCAACATCCTTAGTAAGTCGACAAACGACACTGCTATAGCAGTGTGAAGTAATTTCTTACTAAAAATGTTAGTTTTTCTTTCCGTGCATATAAACCTTTTCTAAAATTGGCATACAATTTATCTTAGTTGTCAGTGTTACAAAACAGTCAAATTTTAGGAATTTTTTATTACTGCACGGTAATTTACCTAAGTAATTAATTAAGGTAGTAGTCCGGTGTGACGCTTGAAATTTCGATGCTTCTTTACGAATTTTTTAAGCTGGTACATAAAAAGCGATAGTTCATAAATTTGGATATGTTTTCATCTAGGTTTTAAACTATATAAAAAAATTATGTTTTATAATAATTAACGTTAATTTTTTAATAATTTTTAATATTGAAGTCGACTCCTCGAAAAAAACAGAAAATTTTCGGTACACTTCAGGGCCTTTCGCAGTCACCGAAAATAAAAAAATCAAAGATATTTTCGTTTTACAGACATAGATCTAAGTGCGGAACCAATAGAATTTACATTATTAAACAAAAAAGAAAAATGGCGGACTTGTGAAAAGAAAGTTTTGAAAAATGTCTTATTTCTCATCATAAATTCTTTAAAAAACTAACTTTGTTATCAAAAAATTTATTGTTTTATTGTTCCCAGGCCTTTATAAATGTGTCAAAAATAACTGGTGAAATTTTTATCAAAATCGATTAAAATTTTTTTTACTGGGAACTGTACCGAAACTCTGAAAACATAGTTTCGAGAAAATCGCATTTAAACTTCACACAACTAGTAATAGTAATTGAAAATATTTGAATTCTAACATCTCCATGAATTTTGTACTAATTTAATAGCGATTCAAAATCACCGAACAAATGTTTCTTTAATATAAGAATATGTAAATGCAATTTTTTTAATCTACATTCTGCGTTTGGTCGAAGCAGCTACTGTCAGCACATCAATAGATGTCTACAAATACCAAAGCACGCTCTTCTTTTGAAGATAAAAAAAATTGCCAATTTTGGTTTGGGATTTTAAAAACTTATTTGGAAGATGTTTCTCTTTCAGATAATGTAATAAATAAATCAATTTTTTAACCCCCATATACAGGACTACTACCTTAATACTGTTTTGAAAAATCATTCGTGACATAGAAAATCATTTTTTAAATTTATGTTGAGAATCATATGACTTCACATTTTTATAACCAATTCTAATTTTCAAATTGAGCAGAATAAATCTACATTATTTATTTTTTATTTTAGTGAAATAAAATTTTTGACAAACGTATCGATGGCGAGGCAGACTACTTATAAAAATTATTTATTCAATCCCGAAAATGATGTACCAAGATCTACAGACTATAGAAGGAAGCATCCAAATGTAGATTATGAAGAAGTGGCTGACGAACGTAAAGGAAATGTAAATTTAAAAAGAAATAACATTTTTTATGAAACGCAGCAAATAGTTTGCAATGAGCACGTACGAAAAAATTTTAATTTTGCTAGTGGAAAGAAGGCATTAAGGGCATGTTCTTTTTGCGAGAATCTGGAAATTTGTTTTTTTTATATTGCAAGTGTTAGATAGCCGTGGGGTTCAATGCGCTTGCTTTCTCCCTACTACTGTTAGATTAGATGGGTTTGATACTTGTATGCGTAAAATCTTTTAGTATTAAATTATTATTATTTTAATTATTAGCCTTATGCATGTAGTTGTGTTCCAAAAACGAATGTTAATTAATTTTTTTTTTAATTTAGAAACAACAACCTTACACTGTAAGCTAACAAACTTACAACCTTACAACGTAAGCTTAATGTAAGCTTACCTCAAGCTTACACGTAAGCTAAAACCTTACACTGTAAACTTACTGCAGCCTTACCGTAACCTCACGATGTAACCTTACCATAAGCTTACGGTGCAAGCTTACCGTATGGCGGACATCATGAGTTCACCCTGAGCTTACTGCAGGTTTACCACCTAACCTTCAAAACTCTTCATGTAAACTTCTAGTGAACTCAACTTAAGATATCGTGCTGTTAGGGCCGTTACTAATTGAATTAAATGAAATCTAACAAATGACTAATAAATTATTTAAATTCGCGTTTAATAATTCAATGAGTTAACTTCTTGTAAGTAATTTAGATTTAGAAAGTGCAAGGTTAAGAAATTGTATGAAAGATTAATTATTTTACTTTTATCTAGATAGGATTTCCTCAAACACGAGCAATCTTTGACGAAAAATGTTCTCATGGAGATTTTACTGATGACATTGTTATTCCAATGGAAACAAATGAAGTAAATGATTTTTGTCAAGATAAGGGAATGGTAACTGAGGAAGAGTTTCAAATTGATGAAGTTTCTCAGCAGCCGAAGATGGAAACTTTTTCTCAAGAAAATAGTAAATACGTTGACACTGAAGAAGAACATCTAAAAATTACTAATTTTTCACTTGAGGTAATATTTTATAAAAATCGACCTTCCATTTAAAAACAGAAAACTGATGGAGTCTCAACTAGAATCGAAAATTAGTTAATAATTATTAAATATTAGTTAAATTCAAATATTCTGTCTACATTTTTATTTGAAAGTAAGCACTGTTTAATTTAAATGAAATCTGTCTACTGGTTATAAAAATATTTAAATTTGAAGAAAGTTGATGTTAATTTTCAAAATGATATAACTCCAGCAATGTTAATCATTTGTAAAAATCCTTTGAGAACAAGCAATTTATTATGAAGAGAGTTTATTTCGCAAAGTTCAACTCAATTCTATAGATTCATTGACTTTTCAAATACTTCTGATTAGTAATACCCCAGTAAGTTTTATTTTGAAAAATTAGAAATTATTTCTAAATGTATAATTTATATAATAATTTTTTCCACCTAAAATTGCTTTGAAACTAAAATATCTTTAACTATTAAATGTTTCAGAATAGTAATATTGCATTACAAGAAATGGAAGATTATTTATGTAATACTGAGTACTATGGTGAGGCGATAACAGGCATAGATGAACCAGCTGAAGGACAAACACAGTTTAAGAAACTAAATTCTTTTATTAATAATGAGGAATTTAATGAAGTCATATCTACTGCTGTTAACAAAACTATAGGAGAGTTATTAATGATGATTTTGAAATTTAGTATAATTTTTTCTCTTTCACAAACTGCTGTGGTCAGTTTATTTCAACTTATAAATTCTGTATTTGCTTTTCCAATTTTGCCTGCTACTCGTTATCTCATTGACACATTATTTAATCCAGCAAATAATGCCACTTTTCATGGTATGTGTCCAGATTGTGGTATTTATATTGGAATTTTCAAACGTAATCAAAAGTATATCATGTGTAATTTATGTAACGAAAACATTGACATAAAAAATTCATCTTATGATGATTTTTTTGTATACTTTGACGTATCATTACAAATTTCGGAATTAATTTCCTCAAATAATGATTATTATAATTATGTTATGAACGAAAGGAAGCATAATCCACATGTTTTTGAAGACATTTATGACGGTCGGTTATATCAGGCGTTTGTAAATGGTTTAAAATCTCATGACAGGCATCAGTATTGTACAGTAACATTCAATACAGACGGTGCACCTCTTTACGAAAGTTCGACATATTCGATTTGGCCGATCTTCTTACAAATAAATGAAGTACCAATTCAAAGTAGAATAAATGAACCAATTGTTGCTGGATTGTGGTTTGGTAAATCTAAACCTGATATGAATGTTTTTCTTGATCCGTTTGTGCAAAACATGAATAAACTTTCAGAAGAAGGAGTTTTATGCAATGTGAATAATAAGAAATTCAAAATAAAAGTTTTCCCAATTGTCTGTTGCGTAGACTCTGTTGCTAGAGCACCAATGCAAGGTACAAATCAATTTAACGGTGCGTTTGGATGCAATTGGTGTCTGCATCCAGGAAAATGGGTACGTAATGAAGACAAACCAAACTCCGGTAGTCATAAATATCCTTTACTAGAGACAGCTGTCGAAATGCGAAACGTCAAGGACACGATTGATCACATGCAAATAGGAACTAAATCGAAACCTTGTTTTGGAATTCAAAAACCTTCACAGCTAATAAATCTTAAAAAATTTAATATTATTGATGGTTTTGTTCCCGAGCCAATGCATATAATTAGTGGCATTGGTAAACAATTTGCAAATATTTGGTTTGGTACAAAATCAAAGAGTTCATCACTACTTTCACAAAAAGATATTAATGATATAAACGTAATCATGAAAAATATTAAAGTGCCTTTTCAAATTGGTCGCCTCGCACGCGCTCTCGAAGATAAAGAACATTGGAAAGCTAGAGAGTGGGAAAATTGGATACTCTATTACAGTTTACCAATAATTTCACAGTTTCTCCCAAAAAAGTTCGTAAAGCATTGGCTACTTCTTGTGGAAGCTTTATACCTTCTTTTAAAATCAAATTTAACAATTGTTGAGGTCGACCACGCAGATGCATTATTGTACAAGTTTGTTTCAGAGGTTGAACTGCTTTACTCTGCGTCATCAATGACATTCAATGTACATCTCTTATTACACTTAGCAACAAGTGTTTTGAACTGGGGACCGCTTATTACTCATTCAGCTTATGGTTTCGAAGATGGCAACAGACAGTTGTTAAAAATTATTCACTCAGCGAAAGGTGTCCATCTACAAGTAGCTCGACATATTTCCTTAAATTTTAGTTCAATATTAATTAAACGAGCAGTTTATCCTACTAGTTCACTAGATACGAAACATTACTACGATCTATTGGGTAACACAAAAGTGCAAAAAACTATTAGATTATCTAAAGCACGGTTTTTTGGAGTTTCTTATAAAGCAAATAGATTGTGGATAAATGCATTAAATTTATCGGAAAAAGCTACTTATTTCTCAAAAATGGTCAAAGATGGATGCCTTTACCTTTCCAATGAAAAAATAAACAAGCGTTCTGACAACACATACGTTTTGCTTCGTGATAATAAATATGCTCATATAGTTAAATTTATAGTAGATGCAGTAAAAGAAGAACAGTATGTATTACTAAATCGCATTGAGACAAGAAATGCATTTTCTAATAAACATACAATATTTCAAGAGATTATAAGAGTCGAAAATAATACAATAGCTATTTCTGTAGCAGATATCAAAGCAATAAGCGTTTGCATTGGGGTTGGCAATAAAAATTTTCTCTGCGCTGTGCCGAATCTACTGTCATATTAAATTCGTCAAAAGACAGTAATAAAATAAATTTGACAACTATTCAATAAGAAAGCAAATGAAAATGTACTGTTCCTATTAGTTTGTAAATTTGTAAATATTTGTTAGGCACACGTGCGCTTTTAATTTTTATTAATTAACATATTTAAAAGTAATTACAAAGTTTATCAATAATGATACTTAATAGTGGACACTCGCTTGGACATTTATTACATCGTTAATTTCAGTAAAAATAAAGTTTGTGTTAATGTTGATGTAAATATTTGCTGTACTTCAGGAACAAAAGTTGACTTTTTTCATGCGAATGTGAACATATTTTAGTAAAATCGTTAATTATAAGTAATGTTATAAGCTTTAAGTCACTGCATATTTATGAACGTTTTAAAACAAAAATTTTCTATATTAGTGATAATACCTATGTTTTATATTTATTTATAAGTGAAAAACACAAAAGACTGTAAAAGTTACTTAACTACAAATATAAATATAATATAAATATAAACGTATTTGATACTATTTTAATCGCTTTCTGCTTTCTCTTGATGGTATTTATATTTTAAAAGCTGCGTAATTTTGAAACTGAATGTTTGTGAAACAAATATGAATGATTACTATTATGCACATGTTCAAGCAAGAAAAGCAAAAAGTAAGAAGAGATGAATGGTAAAACATGAATATTTTTTTAACAATCTCATTGTCAGTTTTATCAAACCTTTTTCTTTGTTTCTGGAAAACTAAAAATACTATTAAACACGTACACAACTTCCTAAGATGATTTCGCTTTTAATTAATATGTAAATATTTTAGTGAATAAAAATGTATCATAATTGTTATTAAATTTTTATGTAAAAGTAACTTAATAAACTGAAACACTTACTTATTTACAATATTAAATATCATTTGCATTTAATAGAAAATTTGTAACTTTCGAGAATTTTAATTGTCCAATTGATACAAAATACTACTGGTTTTTGTTAAAATTGTTGAAAAATTTTTCTTATGCTCTTGCAAAATATGCTTTTCCAGAACTTGTTATACATTTTAAATCTAGTTTAATCATTAACTTTATCATTTATTTTAATAATTCATAGTAGAAAATTACGAGTTAGTAACAAGGAATAACTACCGTCAACCAGGGTAATTTGGCAAAATAAAATTGCAATTTTTTCCATTCAATGGCTCACATAAATTTAGGAATTTGTGCAATTTTTTTAAACTATTAAAAAGTTTATTTCGCTTTATAGAAACTTTTTACAAGAGATCCTAAAGTACTTAAAAAAAGGGATTATAAAAAATAATTTTCCTTTTAGAATTATGCACATTTATACGAAGCGAAAGATTTATACAGATTTATCTGAAACTTTAAAATTTCAAACAAATGTGTGTCTGTCTTTCACTTTCTATAATTGCGCATAATTTTAATAATTATTATTATTTTTATAATTCCTTTTCTTATGTACCTTAGGATATCTAGTGAAAAGTTTCTATAATGCAGCAGAAAAAAAGAATTGTACCTTAGTTTATAAACAGAAAAAGACACTTATTGCCAAATTATCCCACTTTGATACTTTCAAAATTATCAATTGTGAAAGTTATACCACAGACAACAATATCTGTTTTAAATAAAAGTTACAGAAAACCTTCAAACGGATGTCTTTTAGGACTACTTGGAATTTTTCAGAAAACCTTTTGAACATAAAAGAACCAGCATGACAAAAATTTAAGAACTTAAACTGACATGTGATATTCAACAAAATCATGTACTAGAATTGGTACAAACTTTTCCAGAAAAAGAGCTCTACTTGTACAAGATCTTGTAAGGATCTTTTATGGGTAAAACTTTCCGCACCAGACTACAATATATCCTGTACAAGAACCTGTACAAGATCCGGTATAGGATCTTTGACAGGTAAAATTTTAAGCCTTAAACTACACTAGATCCTGTACAAGATACTGTGCAGGAACTTGTACATGTTCCTGTACAAGATCCGGTACAGGATCTTTCATGGGTAAAATTTT